>JBBJLR010038046.1:0-12285 GCA_037577145.1 Brachypetersius gabonensis
CACACACACACACACACACACACACACACACACACACACACACACACACACACACACACACACACACACAGAGTCACACATGGAAGACAAAGACAGTCAAACAGATAGAATCACTGCAGTTGGACTACATCTATGCTAATGACCTGTTTGTCCAGCAGTGGCAGTTGTGTGGATGGGAGAAAAAGAGAGAGACTGAATGCAAAAGAGGGAGACAAAGAGACACAGAAATAGAAGAGGCATGAAAAAAACAGATGAAAAAGACAATGCACAAAGCTAGTGGGGTCTGAGCTGGGTGAGAAGGAGGGAAGAAGTTTGGAAAATGTGGTCAGGCAGTGTGATCACCAAGCACTGTGCTGCACTGAAGCACACCTGAAGACGGCAGTATTACTCAAAACTGTGAGCAAGATTTAAGCTACTGTGGCTCCCTCTAGTGTCCCCTATTAGACAAGACTAGAGTGATGCTGCTCTCGCTTCCACACATAGAACATGGGACAGTGGAGCAGGTTAATTGTCAATGGTTGTAAGCAAGATTTACATTTTTATATCTTTTTTTTTGCTATTCGATAAACAGTTTAATGAGATATATTACTAAATAAATAGCCAGCTCAGTAGTTTTTTTGAGGTGTAATACGGCAGTTCTCTCACACACTGTAGATCCACTAGACAAGGAGTATGGAACATACCATAGTTAGCTAGTATATTAATTAACTAGCAGATATAAAAACGGAATTCTCATTTCAGCATTATAATTTATACATTTGTTTTATTCTCATTGCAAATGACAAAATTTAAAAGTGAATCCATTTAACTAATCCATGATGTGAAGAAAAGTTGTATATTACAGCACTGAATATTTTAAGTAGTAATAACATCATGTTTTGCTGCTAAATGTTACGCATCTATCAGTGTTGGACAAATGTTAAAATGTTTATTCTAATCTTTAAAAAATGGATTTTCGTAATCTGATTCACGTTTCAGGTACGTCATTTGACTTCACGTTTCTGGCACAGACATCCCAAAGGCTTTGCCGTGCTAAACATGAGGGTTCGCTTGCTTGTAGGAGGCATTCGATTTCAGAAATGAAGAGGTCAAGGGTCTGCGTGACTCACCTCTGAAGACTCGCGTTCCTCTCCTCTCTCTCCTGAGCAACTCCTGAGAACGAGACAGAGAGAGTGAAACAGTGAATATGTTATAATTACTGCTACAATATGAAACTATGAGAGGGAGTTAATATTGGGTTTAGGCATTACCATGTCTGCTAAAGCGCAGCAGAGCACAGGCAGCAGCAGCAGCAGTGATCGCACCGATCCAAGCATGATTTCGGTCAGGCTCCGGGGGGGGAACTAAAAGACACAAAAAACACCATTAAAGCAGGGACTTTCTGGCAGAGTGTGTAAGGAAGGGTGTGTGTGTGAGTGTGTGAGAGAGAGACGGACAGAGAGACAGAGAAGAGCGAGAGAGAGAGAGAGAGAAAGAGAGAGGGGGAAAAAGAAAATGTGAGTGCATTTGGGGGAATTTCTAGACTTGAATCACAACTAAGTAGGCACTTAAGCTGTTTAAATTAATGTTGACTCATTGCACACACACACACACACACATTTGGACACAGCAATTGGGTCTTTCCTCGGCAGACTTCAAACTAAAGAATACACACACAGGGGAAGACTTATGTTTTCAAGGACACATCACTGCATGCACTCTACAAACACACACATGACAAAGCATACAAACCCCTCTTTCAGTTCAGCGATTATTTATGTTTGAGGTAAACTTCATTTAAATATAACCAAATGGTTGCCATTATTAGTTTATACTAATACTCAATTCAAAATTATTGGTAGATTACTCAATTACTAATATAACAGCACTTTATCTGACCAAAATGTTAATCATTCTGCCTGAAAACTTGAATCATTTTCATGTTTTTATAATGCGTGCTCAAATGCGCGTGCACAAACACAAACAATAGCTGTGCTTACATTATAAAGACAAAATATACACAGGAAATGAGTCACTTTGCTCTTTCTTTAAACAAATCTAACACACACACACACACATACCCACAACCACATCAAGTCCAGTTCTTTAAAACCTATTGCAATTTAAAATGACCGTTTTTGATTTAAACACTTCAAGATGAGCATCTAATACTTTTCTACTCCACACACTAACAGCATGACCTCACCCAGTGCAGGTGTGGGGTATTTCACAATACATTTGTACAGGGTTGGTTCTAATTCATTCATTTTTCCCCTTTAATAACCATTAGCTGCTGTTTTAGGTACTGAATTGGTGCTATTTGTAATTAAAGGCCACAAACAGCTGAACAGCAAAGATCATTACAGCAAAGGCACTTGGAAAGCAAATCAGGTCAGCAGTGAGTCAGCTTAAAGGACAGAGACGGAGAGAGACAGGGTGTAAGCACTGACCGCTGGAGGAGAGCAATGCACACATATACACTCACACACTTTTCCAAACATGTGGTGCATTTGCAACTCCTTTTACAGTAAAAAAAGGCTCATATAAACTTGACCTATTTCTCATAATGAAAGTAGGTGTGGGGGGGGCACAGATATGTCTGGCTGCTGTGATCGGGGCATGTGTGACGGTCTGCAGCTGCAGAGGGTTGACTCATTGTCCAGTGTCAGTTCAGCAGCACCAGAAAGCTCTGCATACACTCCAATGCTCACTTCTGCAGCAACTCAAACCAGGGCTGCTACTGCCGGTCATTTTAGTTCTCAAGCATTACTTAAATAATTAGGCACTAATACATGGGCAAACTGTGCACAGCCTTTGAAAAATCCCCAAGACTTGGAAAAAGGAAACATTTAAGCCTAAATACACAGTGCTATATATACACAGATATACATGCAAAATCCCAATTTATCTTTTAAATGGCAAAGCAATCGTTGAACTGACTCATAAAGAATGTACGTTTTCTGGCACGTCAGTTAAGCGTCCCACCTAAAAACCAGGCAAACATATCAGCAATCACGGTTTCAGGAATTACCAATGCACTGAGAATGAAAAATAGATTTCTGGCTCTTATGCACGTCATATTCCCCAAACTCTCACAAAACAAAAGTGCAAAAGTCTAAGAAAGAAACAGCTGCTGAGACTGATATTAAACACAGGCGTGCTTTTTCCTCAGGGCCAGTGGAAACTCTGAGAATGACTTTGCAGAATGGAATGAAATCCCACAACCGGACAAGTTCAGCCATGTAGTACCACGGAAGATGTTTCTTTCTGAAAAATTGAAGGATCACTTCAGAACCTTTATACATGCTTACTAATACATAACTAACAACCCCCATCCTGAGTGGTTTAGGTTTTAGCCACAACTATAACTAGAAGTAGGATGTTCTTTAACAGGTTCTAAGAATATCTCATTATTTGTTCTTCCGTGACTTTGCCCTCCAGAACTTGCAGTTATAAACAAAACGCTAACGAAGGTTGTGATATGATGTCATAACCTTAAACCCAAGTGTTAAGGTTTGAGGGAACCTTTAAGTGCACGCCAAACAAAACACCAGCAGAGATCTTGCATGTAATGATTGCACTTCAGACCTATTTTCTCTATTCTGATATATTCTGAATATTAGAAAATGTTCTGTTTCTGTATTATGTAATTATTCGTAACATTTCTAGCCTAAAATATCGTAAGGTTGATTGTAGTTCAACATAAAGTGAAATAAAGTAAAGTATGTCTTGATACCAACAGCCAGGCATTAACAAATGAACATCAATTATCTTAACATACTTTAGGTCTATTTAAACTACAACGTTATATCTGCTAGCATTTAAAAAACGTACAATGCATAGTTTCACAGGGACTTTTATCTTAACTTATCTTATCTTACAAGTAACATAAATAACATGATGCAGGTAAGAGAACTTCCTCTGTATTTAAATGCTGCTGCTAAACTTCTTCAACAGTGTCCACTCTGCTAAACAGCCAGACTAACATTAGAAATTAGAATTCAAAAGCCCATTATAGAGCTAATAATGACTTAATGGTTATCAGAAACTAGTAAATATATGCTGGTGTCTTTATTGTGTTCATTTAACCCAGATAGAGCAGATGTTACAAATAAGGCATGAAATGTGAATTAGTAATACAAATCATGATTAGTGCTCTAGTATTGTTTAATCTTCACTGTAAGATAAGAGATAAGAGATAAGATAAACCATTATTAGTCCCACAAGTGGGAAATTTGCATTGCAACGGCAGAAAGTGGACATAAACAATGAGTATCAAAAATAACAGAATAGAAACTATACAACAGTACAGTATAAAAAGTACACTGTATTAAAAAATATACATACATACTGAGTAAGGTTTAGAAACATTAATAAGCAACAATACAATGCCTGAATATGTGTTACACACATACACACACACACACACGCACACACAAACCATCTATAGTATGATGCACCTGTGGGTATATGTTAATGAAAAGGCAACAAATATACATACTACATGCCCACAAACTATAGTGCAGAGGTTGGTTAACACTATTTTGTATAAATACAAAGGATGTGAGACTATGGCAGTATGCAGCCCACTACAGGAAACATATGGTCACAACTGACATGGATGTAAGAACACACCCACCCACACACAGACACTTCAAAATGTGATAACTCTACACTAGAAGCACGAAGTTAAATACACAACACTACACATCAACTCTACTACATCGAGAAGTTCTCACACACAGTACAGTAAATGGGTAGAACAGAACAGAATCGAATCAAAATACTAGAAGTTTATAAAATCATCAAAGCAATACAGAGAGGCCTGTTCCTGCACAGACAAAAGAGTCGACCACTTAAACCGTGCTTTTCTCTCTCTCTCACTTTTTCTGTTACTCACAAACGGCCAGACAGACAGACCCAGACACACACACACACACACACACACACACACACACACACACACACACACACACACACACACTACAGAATTCCACAAATCAGGAACAAAGGCTGACCAAAGTCTGACCGAAGACTCTGGTTCACCAAGTTTTAGAGTGTATTTCTGTGTAAATTGCAGACAAATGTCTGTGTGAACTAAACGCTCACCCACACACACACACGTGGTAGACAAGTTATTCTCTCTATTCCACAGTGGAAGAAACTTTCTGTACTTCTACAGCTTCATTAAAACATGCAGTCTGTATACACACATATAGCTACACACAGATAGCTAAGGACATCATGAAATTATAGAATTTATTATAATATGTAATACATAATGCAGTACAATATGGTGCCTCATATTGATCTACCGGTATATGTGAATGGGTAAGGAGGGTATGAGGTATTCACACATGTTTGTGTGTGTGTAACAAGTCTGATCCTCACTAAAGCCTGAGAAGCAGAACAGGGACTGCATTGTACACTGTGTGCAAGGAGGAGAGAGGGATCAAATGAAAAAAAGAGAGAAAAATGCAGCGTATAGGGATGAGGAGCAGGACATGTAAGGGAGGCCAGCTGAGTCATTCTGTATAACAAAGAAAACGGTGACACACACATTCACACTTGAAGTATTATATTACAGTACTTGTTTCTGCAGTAAAATAAGGCTTGAATGTGCTCTGTAAATATGTTGTATATGATCATTCCATCTAAAAACAGATGGCAGAAAAGCAGTTTATCTGGTTTTGCTACAGTGAAAGAGATTCTTTGATTCAAAGGAAGCAAAGTAAAATAAATGTTCAGGCCAACACAAGCAATTCAATGTTTTCCTCTAGGTTTCTGCTACAGTTACCAATCAAAGAACCTTTCAGATCCTCAATAGAACCATTTCCATTGAGGGTCTGGAGGTGGCGGCCTAGTGGGTAGGATACTTGCTTCTGTACCAAGAGGTAATGGGTTTGAATCCGACCTTCAGCATACCATCACTGGGTAACTGCTCCTGGAAAACTGTCCCCTGTTCTTTGTCGCTTTAGATAAAAGTGTCTGTTAAATGCCGTGATTGTAAATTTGTAGCGGCCTTTCATTACACACACTTTAAAGAATTGGCTCATCACGGATTTTTTATGGGTTTTTTATGATATGGACAAAATATTAGAATTGCGATTATACTGCTACATATTGCGATGCCTTTAAATTTATTAAAGAGCCTATATAATCACTTTTCTGAAATTAAAAAGGCTGTAAGTATGTCAGCACATTTATCTTCATCTCCTTATTCAGCAGTTTAGCCCCACCTATTCACCCTGAACTTCTAAGGTGTGCTTCAGCCCTTTTGGGGCAGCTGGTGGCCTAGTGATCAAGTGAGTTGCCTCTATGAACAGAAAGGTTGTGGGTTTCAATCCCAGGACTGCTAGAGGCACCTCTGAGGAACACTTGAACAAGGTAAATGCAGAGAAAGAATTTGTGTTGTTAACACTGTGTGCTATGATGTGTTTACGTATGAAAAATGGACACTTCACTGAATGGGCTGCTATACTATCACCCCATTAGAACAGAGATCATTAACACATATCAGTCTTACAGGCAGGGTAACAAAAACACAGTGTTTCTAAGGGATAAACAGCACTTGGAAAATGGTTCTGTAAGAATGAATTACGTTATATTTCTGGTACACAAAGCCACGCATGGAAAATGTAGAATATGGGTCATTTTAAAACCTCTTGAATCAGTGCCTTTAAGACACTGGTCTTGGTCACTGTTGCACTTTCGGCCCTGTTTTTAAGTCTATATTAGTCAGCACTGAGGTTCTCTGTGCATAAACTGAGCTTCCAAAGACAATCCACATTCCTTGACTGAAGCCTAGCAATAACCTACAGGGTTTGAGACTTAGCACAGCTAAACCCCCACACACAATAAGTATACCCACACACCCACAAAGGATGGAGTCTATTAACAACAGACAAAGCCAGTGCATTAGAGCATGCTGTAAACGCGCTGACTAAGGCAAGCCAACAAAGACACTTTCATTACACACCAATACACACACATGTACAGACATACCCACACATACTTAGACGCTACTGAGGTAGCTGCTGAACCAGGGAACAAGGTTTTGAAGCGTGCTGTGATTGAATCTGTACTGGCCTGTCTGACTGAAAATAAAACTGCTGGACTCATCTTCTAAAATCACTGCAGCTCTGACTTCCTCACTCTCTGGAACGCACATGAGCCACACACGTGGTGGTCGGACCAGACATCTTTAAAGGGACCATCTAAAAACAAAATGACCTCACTTTTGAATAAAAGGCTTTGATGTAGTTGGATGCACTTCTGAATTTACTGTTTTTGTGATGTCACAAAACTAACCTAGTTACATACATCCAACTATTCAGTCTCCTACGTTTGGCCACACCCATTAATGCTGTTGGTAAGGAGCGTTTCGGCTCAGTCTTAAAAGTACAGTAGGCCTGAAAACAGCTTTGATTCTTGAGGAGATAAAAAAGGGGCTGGAAATGACCATTTAAGATCATATCATAGTTTTTGGTAAATAAACTCACATAAACATCATCATTTGGAAAGAATGAAGATTGTAAGACACAGTCTCTTTAATGATCTTTCCCCTCCAGCCCACTCCCCTGTTTCTTCTCTCAGATGTATCTTCTGTACATTCTCCAAGTTCAAGAACATCACTCATCTTATGTTTGTCTGGATTTTCACACTTCACCTGATCTCAAACTCAAACATTCTGACCTTTTACACTGATGTTGATTTTTCTGTTTTAATTGTGTCGCCCTTGTCTGCTCTTTATGTGTGGTGTGTATGTGCTAACTGTGCTGTGTTGTTCTGTGTTAGCCTTTATATCCTCTACATCAAAATCCTAACAGACTTGTGGCTGAGGAACTTGAACCACATCACCACCAGTCACAATAACATCTTCAGCTGTGGCATCCAGTTTATGAGAACTGTCTGTGGAGAGCTTTAGCCCTCTCCAGGGAAGGTTCTGCGGTTCCTGTCAGTGGACAGTAATTGGTCTGGCATGCCTTCTCATAGATAAGAACAGTGCTGAGATCAGGTCTCTTCCACGATAGTCAGGAACACAGCGGAACACACAGAGCCATTGTGAACCTCATATTTGCACTCCCTGAGAGAGAACTTTATCAAACCTGACATACAAACCTGATGAGTAACATGAGGAGAGAGAGAGAGAGAGAGAGAGAGAGAGAGAGAGAGAGAGAGAGCAACTGTAAGACAGCAAAGAAAGTAAAAGTGGAGAAAGTGTGGAAAAAGAGAGGCAGACAGACAGACAGATAGAGAGAGAGAGAAAGAGAAAGAGATAGAGAGAGGGAGGGAGACAATGATAAAAAGACAGTAGGAAAGTCTAGAGAATCAAAGAATGCCATCAAGACCATGAGAGAGTGCAATGAGACAAAGAAAGATGAAAGAAAGAAAGAAAGAAAGAAAGAGAATGAAACAGTCAAAATGTCAGAAGTTGGCTGAACTAATTGACAGACTGTTAAATGAAGCCCCTTTTCCCGGCTGCTGTTCCCAGTCTGCCTCTAGTTCTCAGCCAGTTTTCTCAATGTGTTTTCTATTATAAGAGATACAATTACTGATATGACTATTGCTTTACTACATTATTTTTGTTGACACTACTGACATATTACTACCTACTTCTAGTCCCTTACCTCTCTTTAACACTAATAGTAGTAGTAGTAGTAGTAGTAGTAGTAGTAGTGGTAGCATTAATACTATTATTACTTGTACCCACTTCATTTTACCGTATTTTATTGTTCATTGACAATACTGTACATACTCACGGTCATGCCAATAATTATTTCAACATTATTATTAGTAGTAGTCGTAGTATTTACTCTGTTATCTAATTTTCTTGTAAAATCTTTTACTGTTTCGTTTCAATGCTTTGGCAATGCTGCCCATGCTCATACCAGTAAAGCTCTGAAGCAATAAAGTGTTTTCTGCATCTGCAGCTCCACTATCAGGGGCTCTCAGACAGAACCAAACCGCCTCAGACAATCGAGATAAACCCACAGACCCCAAACAGCCCCAACTTCAGCCGCATCAACAGGACTGCAGCGTGTTAATAAGAAAAGACATTAAACAGTCAATTAAACCCGAGTGTGAATTACTCCTCCATGATTGGGGGGTACTGCCTTTTTTCTGAGGTCGGAGGATCCACAAATTGATCCTTTTCAGTTTTCTGAAACAATCATCTAAACCTCTGTAAGTTTTTGTCCTAGAAACATATAAGCAACACCATTGGAAAGCTTAAAGGAAAATGTTAAGAACCCCACCTCAAACTGCTATTTTTGTCTATTTGTTGGGAGTCTGGGTCTTGATCGGGGGGTACAGTAACCTCCAGTGCCCCCCCGTAATTTGAACCATGCATTAAGTCTCCATGAAGCTCCATCGCGGTGGTCTTACCTTTCGCAAGGTTTCCACTGGATCTCTCTGTTAAAATGTCAACGTCAAGAAAAGAGGTGAGAAGCGTCCTCCCTAATCCACAGGCTGCCCGGCTCCGAATGTGTGTCTGTCCGTGGATTTAAGAATATTTATCTCGGGGGAAGGGGCGGAGCTGATGATGATGGTGATGATGGTGATGGGCGGAGTTTCTGGTGGGGTGTGGGGTGTGTGTAGGATGTGGAGTGTGTGGGGGTCAGCCTTTTCTCAGCATGCCACAGTATCAATGCAGGTCCATTAGGATGTGTGTGTGTGGTGAGTAATACCCTCTCAGTGATGTAATCTACACTGTGTTTTTGTGCCAAGCTCATTAAGGACCATGTGACTTGGAACATGAAATTACACAGTAAGTGCTGTAAATTCTTCTGTATCTGTGACGATTTGTTTGATATATGTGACACCAGTGCGCACAAAAGGGGTAGTTTGAGCAATGCCATGGGAGGACAATGTTGGTAAATGAGAAGTTTCCGTGTGAAGAACATTTTAAGTGTTAATACATGACATTATGTGAAGATTCTCTACCAGTTTAAGAATTATTTCGAGTTTGCATTATGTTTCTTTCAAGATTAAAAACGGTTGTTCCATACTCAAACGTTCCATTAGAAAAGTTGTCCTCTAGGGTCTTGTCTTAAAGTGGGGCTTGAGCACTGTCAGGGTTCTTTTCTTATGCTTTAAAATATTTTTTAAATGCCATTTGACATCCAGTATGTTTTGTTTATTTATTGTTTGATTATTTGCTTGATTTTTTTCAATACACTATACATTTGACATGAACTAATTATCTCCACTCATTTACTAACACTTGAATTTGGGTGGGCAATATGGCAATTACACGTATTCACATATGTATCACAATATTTAGCTTTTATTAAAGCTGCATAGGTTGGTATAGACAAAACATGTAATGGCACCGCATTTCAGTTTTCAACTTTTTACAATCTGAGCTTCCTTCAAACAACCGGGCTGCAATAAATCCACTTATTATTATGTTCTGTTTATGATGAAGCAATTGGCCAGTGTTCTGATAATATTTAACACAAAATCATTTACTTACTATACAGGACAACCTTTATTACATACAGTTATTTGAAGAGCTACATATCTACATAATTTGGACGTCCATGAAACTTTTTTCCTGTTGGAAGGGGGAAAATGTGCTTTGGATCAACTCAAATAAACTGACTGAGCATACTTTTAGTTTACTTGTACTACCTGTTGTGCCTGACTAAATATGTTTTTCATGATCTGAAGGCTTTTTATCCAGTGGCAATGGCTGGGAAATACAGATACTGTAACTGATTTTCTTTGCTAAACATTCTTGTTTCATATTGTAACCTCATGAACTCACATTAAGAGATGTTTTTCCTTCCTCCTTTAAAGTCACCACGTTGCCAACAGAAATGAAACACAATATTCAGCATAAACTACCCAAACCTGCGATTCACTTCAAAAGCAAGTGCTAACAGACAGACTTGACTCAAAGCGTAAATCAAAGAGTAAAGTGCACTTAAAATAATGAATTAAATTGCATTTCCGTACTTTAACAGCCCCCTCTTGTGAGGTTCTTAATGAGATAACTATTGGATTAGGTGTGTTAACGTGGAGAAAACGCTATAATTTTCAGAGTAATGGGCCTCCAGGATCAGCGTGTGGTAAAAGTGCACTTTTCACTGCATTTCATTTGTGTGGAGCTGATTTACACATATGTATTCAGTTCACCATGTTATGCTGTGGTCCTCTTTAGTTCTCTTTAGCCCTGTAAAACATGTTCTGTTGACTCATTCGGATCTTTGTTTCGTTGCTTTACATAACTGCCCATTCCTGTTTGGTTTGGGGGAAGATTGACTATGATGGCAGCTGGTGGCCTAGTGGTTAAGGCATTCGCCCCGTGATCAGAAAGTCCGGGTTCGATTCCCAAGACCACTAGGCACCTGTGAGGTACCCTGAGCAAGGTACCGTCCCCACACACGGATGCTCCCTGGGCGCTGCCCCCTGCTTCACTTGGTGAATGGGTTAAATGCAGAGTAAGTATTTCGTGCTGTTCACACTGTGTGCTGTGGTGTGTTCACGGTGTTGTCACTTTCACTTTCAATCCTGCTTTCCAGCCCTCCAGACCAGTTAGGCCCCCTGGGGCCATCAGAAAGTGAGCCCTCCTTACCCTCCAGGTGTTTACATAAATTCTACACAGTCCTGCATACACCACTGTGCAGAAGTCCTGTCCTAAACATTTATCTGAGCAAAAACACAAGTTCACTTTAGAAGAAATGGTTTGTTAAACATACATGAAGTGTTTTGAGCTGATTTGAACAACACAAGTTCGGTTCCAGATTTCTCCTCAATGCCTCCAGCCTTTACATAGATTTGTGAAAAGCATAAATTTATTCCGAATTATTCCGATGAAGTATTGATCGAGCTGAACCAGGTATTTAGGTATTTATAATACTGGAATTCCACAAGGAGAGGTTTGGGAGTGAGTAAGCAAACACATAAAATCACTGTTTTAATATAAACGGTATACATTTTCACATAAGCTTTTAAAAGCATATACTGCTCAGTTATAGGTGTTTGAAAATTTTTTGTAGGTGTCTAAGACATTTGCATGCATTTTTTATAAAATGTTACCTTACTCTGATTTCTAGAAATTGTCTGTGTTTTTTTGTTTGTCTGAATGTTCGACGATACGCTTACTTCTTTTTCTGTATGTCTTCTCGTCACTGTGCTCTCAGAAAGAATAACATGGAGGGAGATGGCACAGGCCTGCACTACATCAGGCATTAAATCTTTGAGGCATTTAGCGGCTGTCTCAGTGTGTGTGTGTGTGTGTGTGTGTGTGTGTGTGTATGTGTGTATGTGTGTGTGTGTGTGTGTGTGTGTGTGTGTGTG
>JBBJLR010038056.1:0-12285 GCA_037577145.1 Brachypetersius gabonensis
TTGGAAAAACACCATTTATTGCAGTTCAGTCAGTCTTTGGCGATATGGATATTGCGCATGTTGATATCGCGATGATGTGATATATTGTGCAGCCCTAGTGTGATTCATATATCATTTCTTATTAATGGTTATTATAACATTTTTCTCAAGCTTGACTGAGATAAACATTCAGTTCAATATTTGATTTGTTTGTTTTTTTAATCAAGCTTCTACAAATCCATAAATATTAAGATTTAGAAAGAAAGCCTCATTAATAACCAATTAAACTCATTTGAGTATGAGTGCATGTATAGCATAAATGTCTGTCATAACAGAGGCCTGGTTAGGACCTCTGAGCGCAGAGACACTCGAAGGTGTACAGTTTATTTTTATATTATTGTAAATAGGGTTACATAACACGCTTCCATTGGCTGACGCGTCCTTTGAGTGAACCCACAGCTGCTTGCAGGTTCAAATCGACGCTGAATCCTCTTTTCCTTCAGAAACTTGGAGCTGTGTGCAGTTCATCCACAGTACATGAGCCTAGACAGCCTCTTCTTTTAGCTCCTGTTTTCCCTGTCCTATCAGCACCCAAATTAATTGGCTGGAGAGCAGTAAAGGGAGCCTTGGAGATTATAGCAGAGCTGCGGGCCTCATAAAGGCCACAGCAGGACAGAGGCCTGTCTCTACTGAGCTAAAAACAGCCGCTAGGACCCAGGCACTGTTCCACTACTCCAACTCTGCTGAAATTCTTAGACTGACAAACAGTCTCTCTCTCTCTCTCTCTCTCTCTCTCTCTCTCTCTCTCTCCTCCAACTCTGCTGAAATTCTTAGACTGACAAACAGTCTCTCTCTCTGTCTCTGTCTCTGTCTCTGTCTCTCTCTCTCTCTCTCCTCCAACTCTGCTGAAATTCTTAGACTGACAAACACTCTCTCTCTCTGTCTCTCTCTGTCTCTCTCTGTCTCTCTCTGTCTCTCTCTGTCTCTCTCTCCTCCAAGTCTGCTGAAATTCTTAGACTGACAGTCTCTTTCTCTTTCTCTCGCTCTCGCTCTCGCTCTCGCTCTCTCTCTCTCTCTCTCTGTCTCTGTCTCTCTCTCTCTCCTCCAACTCTGCTGAAATTCTTAGACTGACACAGTCTCTCTCTCTCTCTCTCTCTTTCTCTTGCTCTCGCGCTCTCTCTCTGTCTCTCTCCTCCAACTCTGCTGAAATTCTTAGATTGACAGTCTCTCTCACTCTCTCTCTCACACTCTCACTCTCTCTCTCTCACACTCTCACTCTCTCTCTCTCACTCACTCACTCTCTCTCACACTCACTCACAAGAATGGAAGTATACTTCCTGTAACTTCACTCTCACTTAGACTTTCTTTGTTTTTTTCCCCCTCACATTTACTGTTTTGCTCTCACTGATATTCACTTACTTTCTCTCACTTTATTTTCTTTCTTTGACATGCTTCTCCTTCCCTCTTTCTTTCTCTCCTACTTTCATCTCTCTCACTCTTTCTCTCTCTCTCACTCTTTCTCTCTCTCTCACTCTTTCTCTCTCTCTCACCCTTTCTCTCTCTCTCACCCTTTCTCTCTCTCTCTCGCTCTCTCGCTCGCTCTCATTCTCCCTGCTTGTTATTTATAGTGGCAGGGAGGTCTGGGAGGCTTGCATGGAGAACGCAGAGTAGATGGGAAAACCTCTGCAGGGAAAAGATGACCCGGCTTCATAAAACAAACCTTTCTGTAGTCCTTCCTAGGCCATTTCTGTGCGAAAGTAAATGTACAGCGATTATCTAAAGGCTGCCTGTAATGGAGGGAAATTGTGTCTTTATAATGGCACTCATGACCAAGATGTAAGAGCCTTCAAAGGGCACCTGAGGCTCACATCAAAATCTGATCAGCTCTGATTACCTAACTGATACAGTACGCAATGTCCATGATGGATTGAATTCACATGATTTTTAGAGCCGGTCTCCAAGCAAGATGCTGGATGCAGCTCAAGCAACCAGCACACAAACTTCCTTCTTTTTTTTTATGGTAAACAGAGGGATATGGTTTGTGATCATTTGAATTTAGTGGAATCATATTCTTACAGCCTTGAAACTGGAAATGTCCTGAAAGTTGACCTTGTCTGTATGTCTGCTAGGCTGAGATCATGACCAGACCTTGGTTTGGTTCTAAAAAACCTTCTGTAAAAAACTTTGCAACCTTTGTCTTGTTCCCTTTTAAATTAGTCTTATGCTCAATTTTCTATTTTATTCTATTTTAAGTGAAAGTGACCATTCTGTCATACGGGAACACACCGTAGCACACAGTGTGAACAGCGCAAAATTCTACCTTTGCGTTGAACCCGTTCACCAAGTGAAGCAACAGGCAGCCAGGAACACAGCGTAGTGTGTGGGGATGGTACCTTGCTCAGGGGTACCTCAGTGGTGCCACTAGCAGTCTTCGATACCACGGCTTTCTGATCACAAAGCGAATGCCTTAAGCCAATGGATCGGCAACCTTTAACTCTCAAAGAGCCGTTTGGACCACAAAAGGGAAAACACAGGGAGCTGCAAATCCTTTTTGACATCTGAAATGAAGAGAACACTGCATATGTTGTTTTTTACTTTTATGCTGTGTATAAAAACTAGGCTAGTGTGTTGCTTGTGAAGTTTTATCCAATTAAAGAAAACATTTTGAACATTGTATTTTAATGTTACAAGATCACTATAATCTTCAAATTTTGAACTGTAATAAAAAACAATAAAAATAAAATGCACAACACCTAGAACGGCCGACGGTGTCAAATTACGTAATTTCATTAGAATCAGAGGCGCGTCTGTTGTCCTATTGGAACGTTAAGCATGCTTTGGAAGAGACCTATGGATGTGGTGTAGGCACATATATGTACACATTTTTCCATATTGTTGTTCTTTTATACTGCTGTGCTTGAGAGACACCATCGACCGGAATTAAATTCCTTGTATGTGTCGCTCACAAACTCTGCCAGTAAACGCGATTCTGATTCAGGGACAGGCGCTGTACGTCTGGCTCTGGGTCCAAAGTTCACTGGACACTTGCTGTATCTGCTGGCAGCTGCTTGCATTGATGTATGCCAGCAGGCTGAATGGCTAAAGTCCCTGACATACTGCAGCAGCGTCGTATAAGGAAGCGTCTTGTGCGAAACTGGCCACTGCATCAATTGACGCACGCTGCCGTTTTAGGTATAGCCTATAGTTTTTCCTTGGTGTCGTGTGGTGAACTACCCAAGTCAGAAATTGAACTCTCGTACTTGGAAGGCAGTGATCCAGTACAGCAACCACGCACTAACCAATCTCAGTTGTGTTGTTGGGGATGGAAATATTGCTGGCTAGAAAAAGCCGTACAAGGCCTTAAAGTGTTGCTGGGTATAAGTCAGCTGGAGTTGTTTCAGGCAGTGCTCAGGATCTTGACGCTTTCCATACCTGAGACCTTAGCTGAGAGTCAGTCCAGAGAGCACAGTGTAAATTCTATGTTACTTGCTGAAGAACGGTTTCACTGTGGCACTGTATAAAATACCAGCTGTCGCCACACAGAGGAGACCGATCTTTCATTTTCCTGTTTTTCGATTATGGATGCAGTGTAACATTCTCATAAGTATGTAGAGTCATCTTTGGAGT
The DNA here is from genome assembly GCA_037577145.1 of Brachypetersius gabonensis. NCBI lineage: Eukaryota > Metazoa > Chordata > Actinopteri > Characiformes > Alestidae > Brachypetersius > Brachypetersius gabonensis. The sequence goes on from JBBJLR010038056.1 coordinate 3,607, forward strand.
AGTAATGTTTCGTTTTTGGATGTTAAACTTGCCTAATACTGACTTCGCTTATGTATTTTAATTGTTTTAAGAAGGTCTGAGAGGTTTGTTCATTTGCTGAGGAGATACTTGGAGTGTGTCGTGAGAAGGATGCTGAGGAGAGACTGTTGGGAGGATAAGAAGAAGGTCTACTAGGAGCTTTATGGATGAGGTGAGGGAGGACGTGTAGGCAGTTGGTGTGAAAGCAGAAGATGCAGAGGATGGAAGGAAATGGAGACGCTTTATTTGCTGTGTTGACCCCCTAATCGGGAACAGCAGGAAATGGGAGAAGAAGAAAGTAAAACCGATTGTGTGCGAGATTATTGGAGAAGACAAAAAACAATAAGCCCAGAAATTGTCAGTGGTGGCATATATCTCGTATACTCAAATATATAGTATTCTCATTTCCATATTTATCCCATTCTTCAGTGGTTGGTGGGTTTATCCCAGTAAGTAGGTGGTGGATTGTTTTCATTTTGATGGTGGGTCATTTTCAGTACAGTATTTTCATTGCCGTGTGGGTGTGGGGGTGGGGGTGTGTCTTCACTTTATTACACACAACAGGTTTTTGGTCCACCCTGCAGGTGTAAAGTTATTGGGAATAAAGTTCATCTGCTGCTACGGTTTGTGTTATTCATCCCCTAGACTTTCATCAGTTGTCAGTTTCTGACCACAGGACACTGTGAGCTGGATATTTTTGTTTGGTATCCTCTCCTCAACCCAGCAGTGACCCAGCACAGGACTAACAAATTAAGCAGAGAAAAAGTGAAACTAGAACTGTTATTTAGGCTTAGTTACAAATCAATTTCTGATGATTGAAATGAACTCGGATGCTTTATTAAAGAAAGACGCCTCATATGATGCTGTGATTTCATTACTTTGTTTCAGATGTTTTGCAGTGCATTGATCTAGACGATACAAAACTAGCCTTGTTCTTTTGGGTTAAGTTGGGTTTAGAGCTTTATATCTGACCTTCTGCTCTCGGTTTGCAAAACACATCTGACTTTGCTTTATTATTTTGGAGCGCTCTTCATGAAGGCTAATGTGATATCTGCTCAGTCATGAGATCCAGAGCTTTGCCCTTATTTTACATTTTCTCACTTCTCCACAACCTGTGAGCAAAGTCTGAAATGTGGATACTGAGCGATCTCTGTGAATGTGAGCTAAATTTAGCTAAAAGTATCAAAATGAACCAGCAGTTTTTTCCTGTAAAATAGATGTGTCCTCAAGAAAGTTGCTGAAAAGAGAAAAGTGGTTGATGCATTTAAAGCCTTTCTTAGAATACAGCCAACAGGGATTCTTCGATATAGGTATTCTGGGGAAGTTTTGTCATTTAACATGGACATGGTTTATGCTTAATAGACATAATCCAGATAAATTGGATATTTTGAGTCATTTTAGCACAGAAGACCACATTACGCTTAAGTGTTTTCAAGTTCTCGGCCTGTGTGATTCTGAATCAGCAGGATCCTCATCTATAAAATGATATGCTGTTGTTATGACCACCCTTTGGACAGAATTTGTCAGTGATTTAAGGAAAAAATGTCAAATTATACCTTGTTTTTACTTCTGTGGTTTCAAACTTCATCTTTTATGAAATTCATTGACAGCCAAGTTAAATGGCATTGGGAGACGATAATTGCTTGAATCCAAGACTCGGTTACTGGATTAGTATTCGCTATAACTGACGTTAAGGGCTGATGAATGTTACTATATAGTGACTGGGGGTGTAGCGGTACACAGATGTCACTGTTCGGTACGTTTCCTTGGTTTTGGGGTCACGGTTCGGTACGGTTCGGTACGGTTCATGATCCAGCAAAGCTAAGCAAAAACAAGTTCTGAAGAATGAGGCTTGGTTTGTTTTCGTTTATTGTAAATAAACAGCAGTGTATTAAACAGTAAACACACTCTTGCTTATATTTTCATGTATGTGTAAGGCTGCAGAAGTGTTATGCCAGTAGGTGGCACTATTGCACCACACTACGACCCAGGTTTATGATTTATTTGCGCTTTTTGGTCCCTCTGTGATTCTGTATTACTTCAATCACGTCTTCTCCGTTGTACTGTGTATTCTCCGAAAGACATCATGTACCAAACCGTGACCCATGTACTGTGATGGTTTGGTACCAATACATGTACCGTTACAGCCCTAATAGTGACATCACTTATCTCATGTTCCGGATAAGGTGCTGCATGTTCTTTACTTAGAAAATGTGAGCCAGTTTACTGGAGGGATTTCATGTTTTTAAGCTTCTTATTGATATCAGCTTATGTTCTATATGGAAGGCTTGGTTACTGGTTGTTATGGGTTATTCCCTGCCTTGTGTGTTTTCTCACGGCGTATCAGGTGACTGGTGCCACGTAGGCAGGACGTGTTCTGATGTCACTCGCCTTGCACAATGCTATGTTGTTGGAATGTCAACATGTGAACTACTTCTCCAAAGGCACACCTGACTGTAAAGCTAACATTAAGCTTTAAACAATTATGCTCTCCATAACCAAGCAGCAGATAAAGCACTTTATCTGTAACCTGCTGTGCTAAAAGCCATCTGAGTGTCTCCAGTAGGCTTTGACCTGGAATACAAGATGTGATCAAACTTGGGGATATATTCAAAGTAGTATTGCCTCAGTATGACTTCACATTCTCTGCTTTGGAATGTCACACGTCTCTGTTTTCGTTGGCCGTTTATATGCTGTGTGTCCGTAGTTTTGTACTCTGTTAGTTGCCATTTCTGGAGAGCTTTAGATTATCTGTGTGAAATGTGCTGTATAAATAAACTCGCCGTTTCTTGTCAGTTCCTGGCAAAGAGCATTAATTGGCAATGTTATTTCTAACCTTGCCGTAAACTCGGTTATTTAAAGGGACCACCACACAAGTCTGTATGAAGTTTTTCTTTAATTACTTGCTGTGTTTATTTTTTTGTAAAAGTTGTTTACTGCTGTGCACATTGTCATTTCACTGAAAAAATGTTCAGTAGCCAAATCGTGCCATAGATTAATTTGTTGTTAATTCTAAGTGTCTAATTTGATATCATTAACATACCTTGGATTGAGAGGCCAAAAAACGGGGGCGTCACTTTTTACCAGACTGCGTTCGACATTCAACCTGGATTCAACGAGCAGAGAATGTTTAGTGGAGTGTAAACGTGTTAAACTTGAAGCGCCTCTATGCTGTTTTGTCTCTGTCACCCTCTCCCAATGCCAGAGTCCCATTGGTTCCTTACATGGTGTGACTAGATGTAGCTCCCAGTTAATTAAGGGCAGTTAATATTTGACCATTACACCTGCTTAGAAGTCCTTAGAAGTAGGCACTGATCTCAAGAGACATAAAATTGAGATTTCACAGTTAAGATTAGATTATGTAATTCAATATCCACAGTCAGTTGTGATCTGTTAAGGAACAAGGGAATCAGTATCCTTAAGCTGAATGTGCAGTGTTTTCCCTTGAAAGGCTCGCGTCTCCATCTCACATAGTGTAGAGTCTGCGAGAGCGTCAGCTTGAAACCAGGGGCCTCTGGAGCTGGCATTTTTGCTCTAATCCACTTATGGATACAATGCAGAACCAGCTTTTACTTGCTTGTTTGTTCTGACTCCTCAAATACTTCTTATGCCCACAATCTATTGAGCCTTTGTCCTATAGATTTTAAAGTATCAGGAATCAACAGCGGAAACGAAAACGTTAATCGTTTGGAGGAAGAAACATTTGTGTGAGAGAGAAACACAAAGACAGACTCTGTGGCATAAGTCAAAATAAGGAATTGAAAAAGTGGAAAAATCTATAAAACTGGTAATTTATTAAGCTTACGTACATTGTAATGATTCCTCCTAACAAAGAACTAATTCAGTTCTCAGTCTACTGGGAGGCCCATGGGAGGGGGTGGGAGTGTTATGTTGGAATGCGCTTGAAGCTTTCATTCATTCCAAACCTGTCTTGCCACATTTGGAACATCCTGTCTTTTAGGTGAAACTGCCTTGATATCCATGTATTAACACATGAATGACAAACGGATCTGTACCATAATACACTACAGCCACAACATTTAAAGCACTGACAGGTGAAGTGAAGAACATTGATTATCTTATTACAGTGGCACCCGTCATGGGATGGGATATATTAGGGCGGCAGGAGAACAGTGCGTTCTTGATGTTGATGTGCTGGAAACAGGAAAAATGGACAGGCTGAGTGACTGACATTGGCCAAATTGGCTAGACAGCTGGGTCAGAGTATCTCCAGAATGACTTATTCCTGGTATGCTGTGGTCAGTACCTACCAGAAGTGTTCCAGACCCATTGATGTCTGAGGGAAGAGAAGACCAGCCAAAAATCCTGGCAAAGTCTACTCTGTTTGTGATCGAAAGGTGTGAGAAAACAGTTAATTGGTCCTTAGGGTTATGTAGCCGCAGACCATTTGGAATGCCCATGCTGACCCCACCTCATGACATCACAGGAATTGAAGGATCTGCTGCTGATGTCTTGGTGCTAGACAACCGTGATGAGACAGGACTGTTGCTGGCACAAATGGTAATGACACATTACTGGTGGCCTACTGGTCAGGGAGTTGCCTTCAATCAGAAGGTTGTGGGTTTGAATCCCAGGACTGCTAGTGGCACCATTATAGAGCACTTAAGCAAGGTACCATACAAAGCAAGCCGCCCCCCCCATTGGTGGCAGACCACTGCTTCGCTTGGTGAATGGGTTAAATGAAGAGAAATAATTTTTACATTGTTCACACTGTGTGTTCACACATGGCTGTACACACCACACTTTGCTTTACAATATGCACACGATATTCAATATGTTGTTACCACTGTGACCAGTTTGTTCTCTGTACAGTCCATTTTTTTTACTCCCCAGGTAAACATTATGGAGTCACAATGCTGCTTTTTTTTGTTTTTTTTTAACTGTGTTGTCCCTAATATTCCTGAAATGCACATCTTGTCCAGGGATAAGGGGAGTGGTTCTGAGATTGAAACAATTCTAAACACGTCGTCTATGTCTGCAGGTCCGTTCACAGATGTTGTCACAGCAAACCTGAAGCTGACGAACCCGTCTGACAAGAAAGTATGTTTCAAAGTGAAGACCACAGCGCCCCGCAGGTACTGTGTACGGCCCAACAGCGGCATCATCGACCCGGGTTTCTCCCTCAGTATCTCAGGTAAGCTGTTCTGCAGTAACGCAGGCTTACATTTAGTCTCACAAAGGCCAGACAGGATTTCGCAACAAGGGTACACATCTGGAAACAACTTTGCATCACATTCCACCACTTTCCCTACAGGCTTTACCTCTAAAATCGGACTCCTTTGGCCCATAACCCTTTTAGAAAAACAGTGCCTGGCTATCTAACCGTATCTGAAAAGAAATCATGTGCTGCCCACATCCCATCATCTCATTTACTATGGGTGTGTCAGTGCAGCCATGAGTAGAGATGGTCATGTTCAGCTTTTGCTAACAGTGTGCGTCAGAGCAGTTACTTGTTTCCTTCATGACCCCTGGTTTGAGTGCCACTTTTAACATAGTGTTGGATTTGGATTAAAAAATAGAACGCACGTGTTGTTCTCAAGACAAATTCCCTCACAACAGTGTCCAACATGTTTTTTTGTTTTGAGATTTACATTTACGATATTTATCAGACGCTTTTATCCAAAGCGACTTCCATTCCCTAACTACAGGGGGCAGTCTCCCCTGGAGCATCTTTGGGTTCAGGGTCTTGCTCAGGAACCCAGTGGTGGTGTGCTGAGGGTAGGATTGGTCCCATGGGGATCAAGAACCCATGACCTCTTGGTCCAGAGGCAAGTATCCTACCCACTACCGCACTTCCTCCACTTGAATGTTAAAAGTAATAACTTTCATTTAAGCTGAAAGCCCCATTATAGCTGAATATGGGCATAAGAAAGGCATCTTTATCAGTCAGTGATTTTTTTTTTTTTGGTGCTCCACATCATTGTCATAGACAGAATTTCACACTAGAATAAAAACATTAAATTGCCAGTACGCTGCTTCACTAGTACATTATAGCTCTAAATTACATATTTTAAAACTATTAAACCATTCCTAGAACAAATTGATCTTGCACATTTCTGGGTCACTGGGGAAAGGTGCCGCAGATATTGATTAAAAGAAATGCAAACTTGAGGCACAAAAACATCATGTATGTGTGACGTTCCCTGCGTTGTTTTGTAGTTGGGCACAGTGTTATTCTAGCACAGTTGGTGCTGGTGTCTTTTGATAGGACTCTAAATAAATAATAAATAAAAAATAAATATCTGTATAATATAATGTAAAAAAATTAGACTCGGAGCCCAAAGAATCAAGACCTGATTTGAACTAACACTCCAGAGACCTGAGATGCAACTCGGACAATGGCTTGAAGCAAACCTAACACACTCACAGCTGTGTTTGTAGGAGCAGGACCGAACTGGAGAGGTGTACTGAGTTTAATTCGGTACATCACAGGACTCATTTAGCTGGACTCAATAAGATTTCATACTTTGAAATGAGATCAGTGATCATCTCAAGTACTAAGGGATGTCTTTTTAAATGTAAATGTTTTTGAATTAAGATTAAGATACAGCATGTCCCCACTAAGATGATCACAATAAAGTGCCTTGTCAATCTGTTAGTTCTGCCTTTTACACTGAAACATGTCAAAGAACCTACTATGACAGGAATGGGCCATGTGACTGAAATGTGATTTTAGACTGGGCCTGCAGCAAAAACACGCTCGCAAGAGGCAAAGTAATAATAAGCCAGCGACAAGTGAGTTTCTTTCTTGCAACCTTTAGTTCGCTTAAAAACGGTAACATCTAAAGATGCACAGCACCTACACAGCATGTTACTCATCAGGTAGATTACATACAGCGCATGACAGAAGACAGGTGACAAGATCCTGATATTTGCGACCATCTTATTGTGCGATAGCTATCAGATGGTCTGTACATCTGTGATGGAGCATCTGAGACTAACTTGGCATATTAGAATGCTTCAGATTCTGAAGCTTTTTTGCATGCTTTGGATTAGGGGTGCGCAATATCCATATCGTGAAAAAAATATACATATCGCATTTATTGACTGAACTGCAATAAATGGTGTTTTTTACCCAGTGCCCCATAGAAGAGGGCAAAAACATCACTGGGCAGTTTCTTCATCTTCTGTGCTGCTGTTTTAGATTGTTCCTTTTGCAATTTTTTTCTGGCCAAGAACTTTTTATAATTTTAATTATGTTTACGTTTATTTAAGATTCAAAATGATTTAAAAATATTTTCAAAGTTTTTTCAACAATGTTCAATGGTTCAAATGTTTTATGGGAGGCATTAAATGCTCTGTTTAAGTAAATTCCTTAAAAAAACATGTTGGAATGGAAATTTTACATTTCATTGTTTTTCTGCATAGACTAGTCAGAGTCTGGAGTCTTTATTACCAGCAAATCCACAGCAGAACAACATGAACACTATAAAGGCTAAGTTTTTACTCACTTATCGCATGTGATATCGCCATGGCAACACTCAACAACATTATCGCATATTTTCCTAATATCGCGCAGCCCTACTGTGGATCATACTTTCCCGTCAGTCTTTGGAGACCTGAGATGCTGGCTATGTGCTGAATTAGAGGACACAGCATTTGATGATGGAGCCCCATTCCACCAAGTTACAGCTGAAAATAAAGATATGCTCAGACAGCCATTGTATCTGTTGCAATGTGTTTGTCTAATTGAAAATGTTTTTTTGCAGTTATGCTACAGCCATTTGACTACGACCCCAATGAGAAAAGTAAACACAAATTCATGGTGCAGACCATCTTTGCACCGGCCGCAATCACAGACACCGAGAGTATGGTAAGAGTCAATCTAACTCCTTCCCTGCAGATTAAAATGACATTCAACCAAACTTGTAAAACAGTGACAGCAGTGCTGTGCATAACTTTCAGAACAGCTTTTGTTCTTTTCAGTTATACTGTTTAGTTAAACAGTGCTGTTTTTAATGTGTGTAACGCAGCCTGGTTGTACCTGCACTGCATTCCTCTTTTAGAGGCAGCAGAGGGCAGCAAAGACACTGTTATTGCCAAAGTCAACAAAATCCCTTCCTTTGGTTGAAAGTTCAGGGCCTTGTGGACAAAAGACAAAAAGTAAATTACCTTTTGTAGAGTTAGTTTATTATTCTGTAAAACCTGTACAAAAAAGGATTTTATGGTATTAATGGGTTTATTCACCAAAACCAGTTTGAATTCATTTTATGTGACCATTTTTAACATGTCTTTATCCCTCAGTATTAAAGGCTTAGTAACAAAAGCAGTAGGATTTAGACCCAAGCTCTTTGCTCTAGCTGTCCTGTATTGTGTCTTATTCAAAAGTAGTTCAGTGTGAAGGGATAGTCTTAACTGCTGGTGGCTGAGAATACATCTTAATTGCCTTACATACAGTGGTTGGATAGTGCACTTTGAGAGTGTTCACATTTTATAGGGTCTGTTCTACAACATCAAAACCAAAGTTTAGGGCATCAACAGTATTTTATTTTTAGGGAAGATTTAGTGAATGTGTTTGTAAATAAATGGTATTCCTGAAAGGTCATTGTTTCACTGTTGGAATTGTGTGTGTGTGTGTGGTGTGTGTGTGTGGTGTGTGTGTGTGGTGTGTGTGTGTGGTGTGTGTGTGTGGTGTGTGTG
>JBBJLR010038065.1:0-12284 GCA_037577145.1 Brachypetersius gabonensis
TCACCCACCCACCCATCAGACTCTATAACTCCTCCCCTGTCACCCACCCACCCATCAGACTCTATAACTCCTCCCCTATCACACACCCACCCATCAGACTCTATAACTCCTCCCCTATCACACACCCACCCATCACACGCATGTAAAATATCACTTCTGTCAATATAACTGATCTCCATTACAGCAATATCAATTGTGATATTAGTAATTCGCTGTAAGTTAGTTATTTAGTAAGTACAGTATTTATAACCAGCATTTGTGTATTTAACGCTGAATTTCATCTTGCAAAGTGTTTATATTGATTTTGTTTCTGTGTCTCATAGAAAAACCAAAACATAAATGTGTCTCTCTAATGTTAAAGAGTTTTATACGTCGCTGATGTGACCTCTGTCACCTGCGTGCCTGCGTGAGAGAGCGGTGAGCCTGGTTTTGTGAAGAGATCGGTGAAAGATGCTAAAAACCTGAAGTGGGTCGAAATCTTTGCGTCAGGTTTGTGGTCTGCTAGGGTCTCCATGGTGGGTTACCAAGTGAACACAGTGAGAGCCATAGCGATAGTCCTTAAGAAACAATGGATGTCCACTTAAAGAACACAACACAGCTTCAAAAGATTGCCGCTGCCTTTGACAGGTGAGCCCTCTGATTATAATGAGGTCCTAACCTGAGCCTCAGAACATGACAGCTGAGACAATAGGGCCACATTTCAGCATCAGGTTTTCTCAGTATTGTTCAGAATTGCAGTGATAGACATATTTGCTTAGCAAATAGAGAAAATACATGAATTCAATTTTAGCCCATAATCACATGAATAATGGCTTTTAACAACAGAACAGTCTTCGCTTGTATTGTTTTATGAGACTGGAGAAGCTAGTAGAAGGGATTTTCCAACATTCCTCAATGCAGAAGTCTCCAGATCTTGAGTCCGGAGTCTTCTCTTGAGCTGGACCCACAGGTTTCCAGGTGGACTGGGGTCAGCCATGACAAAAGCTTGGTTTTGTGCTTTTTTAGGCATTTTTTAAGTGCTTTGGATTATTGTCCTGCTGGAGGAGCCAGCCGTAACCAAGCTTTTACTTCTTGTCGGGGCAGCCTCTGGACCAAAAGTTCATGGGTTCGAATCCTACCTTCAGCGCCACCACTAGGCCCCTGAGCATGACCCTTAACCCCAAGTTGCTCCAGGGAGACTGCCCCCTGTAGTTCGGGAATGGAAGTTGCTTTGGATAAAAGCTTCTGATAAATGCTGTAAATGTAAATCTAGAGTTTTATAACAGCTCTTATTTTTGCACTCTTATATCTTACGTGCCTCACACCTCCAGGGTTGGGGGTTTGAACCCAGGTCCTGGTGTGTGTGTGTGTGTGTGTGTGTGTGTGTGTGTGTGTGTGTGTGTGTGTGTGTGTGTGGAGTTTCTATGTTCTCCTGTTGGTGGTGTGTGTTTCCTCTGGGGTCTCCAGGTTTCTCCCACAGTCTGAAAACATGCTGTCAGTTGAACTGGGGATTCTAAATTGACTGTAGGTGCGAGTGAGCGGTGTGTGTGCGGTGCGGCGGGCTGGCACTGTGTGTGGGGTGAATCCTTGACTCATGCCTGTAGACCCCAGGATAGGCCGAAGGTACCCGCATCCCTCGTGTGTCTGTATATACAGTGGATGAATTGTTTCTCTTGTTTCACTAGGTTTTAAAAAGGAGGCAGATCTACTTAAAGCATGTTCTCCAGTCCTGGCTCTCTTTACACTGCCTTACTTAAAGCATCTCTACACTTTTAGAACAACACTGCTGTTTGCATTTTATCTAACATGCTGCTGCTTTCTTGAGTTGTCCATTTTGTTGTAATCTGCTTACAATGACAATAAAGTCTAACCTTAAATCAGGGATGACTGCTTAAAAGTTTCTCAACACTGAGGCCAACTTACAATTAGTTAAATACACATGAACATATTTCAGATTTTGCTTCATTCTCATTTCCTATGATATCGACTGACATGTGATTTTGATTTAAAAATGATTTTCTATTATTCTCAGGCTAAAGGTGGGATTTTAAAGATAACATAAAGATTGAAAACATTTGTAGCAAAGTTGGTAAATAATTCAATTTAAATGAAAGAGAAGTTTGGAAAAGAGAACATAAGCTACTGGAATAGACAGACAAAAATGAATAGTGATATCTGTACAGTGTGCAGAATGTAACAGGATGGAGGGGCCTGTATACAGTGTAAGGCAGTGGCTGAGCTTTATGTCATTAGTGTTGTATTTGTTTCAGTGTTGGGTCACAGCGTTGAAGGTCGCAGGTCTGTGTTTTCGCCGCATGTTTACAGAGCATTCATTGTGGCTATTTTCAGACATCGCTTCTCAGAAGTGGTTCTCTGGCAAGGACCTGTAAAAATGTTGTGCACTGCAGTAATTCCATTGTTTCAGGATTGCCTTGTATGGTCATAATAAACCTAATGTGCCTTTAGAATATAGTATTAACTTCAAATGGGTTACAAACTGAACAGCCTCTTTGGAAAAAAGCAGGCCTGCGTCGCTCTCGTCTTCCGCCTCGGTCTCAGCAGAACAGTTGCCCTGATTCGCATCTGGACTTCATAATAGTGGCAAAGAAATAATTACCTCAACAAAAATATACTAAAATAGCAAGTTTTTCATCTTCTCTAAAAATCCACATGCATAAAAAAGAAAGATGATATTATGAGAGAGTGCCTGGTTATAATTATGAGGCTAAAATAAAGTTAATTGAGTCGAGTATTGGACAAAAAGGCCTGGAACTCCAGGACTTCCACTAGACCCATTAGGCCTAGATCCGCCTCACCTGAACACTAGGGGCAGGAAGTCTATACAGACTATGCTGACTAGAAGTCAGTGTGAAGTTTGCCCTGTTTCTGCTCTTCACCCCCTTTTTGCCTTGCCGTATGTTTTTCTGCCATGTATTTACTGTTTTTTTGACTTTGGACCTGACCTTGGATTACCCTTTTTCTGACGTGTGGTTGTTATTAAAATCTTCTATTTTTCTATACTCTGCAATTGGATTCTTTGTTCAGCATTAATCACAGCTAATTAATCATTAATCATAGTGACCGCATGACTCAAAGGGAAGGGGGGGTTCGTTAACCACAAAAACGTGGAATCAGAATCAGAAAACTGTATTGATTCTGGAGGAAATGACTTAAACTATGAATATACAGAGACACAGAGACACAGAGACACAGAGGAATAATATAAAGTCCATATAAAACAAATGCAACACAGCTGTAAAATGAAGGAGAACATAAAAACAATGCAAAAATAATGTGTCTGATTTACAATTTGTTGTTCAAACTGTGTGTGGACGGTACCTTGCTCAAGGGTACCTCAATGGTGCCACAAGCAGTCCTGTTATTCAAACCAACACCCTTCTGATCACAGGTTAAACTCCCTAACCCCCCGGCTACCAGCTGGCCCTAACAATACTAAACATTAAGGTAAAAATAAGATGAAGTGTCATGAAATAACCCCAAAATGCTAATAAATCTGTGTAAACAAAGAGCTTTTTCTTCACGCACTACAATATTCAGTCCATTATAACCAAATACAGGCTTTTCAAAACACAGTACTGTGAAAAGTCTTAGGCAGCCGTGTTCAAACTTTAAAGCCAGTTTTCTCAGCGTGTCTTTCTGCTGGAATAAATGTAAACAAACAATAAAGCAGTAAAACAGAGTAAGATTTGTTTTGTTTGTAAAAGTAGTTGATATTTTGTGAGCAGTTACTCCATATGGACAAAAGTATTGGGACACCCCTCTTAATCCAGGGTTAAGCGGGACAATGTTACTTCTTCAGCAAACCAAAACATTTTGGACAACACCATCCAACTTTGTGGACCCAGTTTGGGGAAGAACCTTTTCTATTCCAGCAGGACTGTGTCCCAGAGACCTTTGGGATGAACTGGAACGGAGATTGTGATCCAGACCTTCTCATCCAACATCAGTGTTTGACCGCATAAATGCTACAGAATGAATGGACACAAATTTCCACAGAAACTCCATGATCTTGTGGAAAGTCTTTCAAGAAGAGTGAAGCTGCAAAGGGGACCAAACGCCTGTATAAAAGTCTATGTATTTAAATGGAATGTCGTTAAAGTCCCTGTTGGTGTAATGGTCAGGCGTCCCAATACTTTTGTCCATATAGTGTACAATCGGGAGGCTCATATTCAACAATGTCACTCCTACAGAAAAAAATATCTAAAGACTGGAGTGTGATGATATTGGACGATTAAACGACCATTTATTATAAAATAAATACAAAAACGTAAGAGAAAAAGACACATTCACCAAAATAACAGCTTTATCAAGCTTAACTGACAAGTTCGGTTCCTTAAGGCCAAAACTTTACTCCAGTCTAGTAACGCCATCTCTCTTTTATCTACTGTAACAGCACCTGCCCAGAAACACGTTCCATCCTTTCCATCATTTTGCGTTTTAACACAAACTGTACATTTTTACACACTTAAAGACCTGTTAATTCTCGCAGAATCTCAAAAACCTACTTCAGGTTGAATATCCACTTTAAAGTAAAAACATTCACTGACAGAATAAGCACTTTAATTCAAAACTGCATACATATCACAGATGTATTTAAGCAGGCCTTGTTCAAACACTGAAAAAGAGATGCACACATGTGAGAACTGTGAGTTTGATGTTCATGTTTAGTATTTGATCATTTTTAATATTTAATATTTAATCACATTTGTTGTACATGCATTTCTGGTCTTGAGTTTCTGTGAAAAGAAACAGATGAAGAAGAGTGCAATTTGTATAAAATTGTATATATATATATATATATAAAAATTGTATACATTTTTGAAATGTGCATATATATATATATAAATATATACATATAAATATATCTACATATATATATCAAAAGTCCAGGTTTTGGACCAGTCTGCTACTGGTTGACCTACTCATGGCTTCCTGAATTAAATCCACTCTAAATCAACTCTGGTCTACAGTGTGACATCTGGGTCTTCATCCAGCTCCCGTAATCCCAACATTCAGCTTTATATTCCTACTCGCTCCTTCCACTTCTCCTAGGAACGTCGTCTGGCTCTGCCACCCCTACACACAAGGTAAACCCAGCCCAGACTGGTCTCATTCTGGTTCACCGCTGGTGGGACAAGCTTCCAAAGGCCAGCAGAGCAGCAGAATCCCTCTCCCTATCTTCATAAACCTCCTGAAGACTCATCTGTTCCGAGAGCACCTCTTCTCCTGATCAGAATCAGAATATTGATCCCAGAGGAATGGGATGCTCGATCTATTTTCTTGCACCACTATTATATAAAGATTTTAGAACTTTTTAGGACTTATAAAGGGATATCTTTTCTTATTGTTAATCGCTATGGATACAAAATTTTAAAGAATTAAGAGGTGTGTCCCAATACTTTTGTCCACATAGTGCATATTTAAGTTTCTTTAGGCTTTCTTTATTGCTTTTTCTTAGCCCCGCCTACAATGCAGCTTTTGTGGGCGTGGTTTGGTTTTCATCATGCGAACCAACCCCGCCCCTGTGGTGTGAAAGTTGAGGTCTGGTCCTCTGGTCCTCCGTCTGGTGGAGCTGGTGTTGCGATATAAAATGGTGGTAATCTGTTACTGTTCCTAGTCGTTACTTTTACCTAGTCGTTACCTAGTCTTAGTCCTTTTACCTAGCCGTTACCTATACCGAGTCCTTTTATCTAGTCCTAGCCTATTTACCTGGCTGTTATATAGTCCTAGTCTTTTTACCATGTTGTTACCTAGTACTTTTACCTAGTGCTAGTCTTGTTACCTACTCATAGTCCTTTACCTATCCATAATCAAATACCTAGTTCCAGTCCTTGTACCTAGTTGTGACCTAGTCCTTTTTCCTAGTCCTAGTCCTTTACCTAGTGGTTCTATTCATTCTAGGTGACAGGCTCTTTCCTTTTTTGCTTAGTCCCGCCTACCATGCGTCTCTGGTGGGCGTGACATTGTTACGTCATGTGGCCCAGGCCCCGCCCCCTCCCCCTTGTGGTGTGAAAGTTGAGGTCTGGTCCTCCAGAGGAGGAGAAGGTCTAGGAGCGAGATAAAAATGGTGGTGAACTGTGCCTTCCCGCATTGTAACAACAAATGGAAGAAGTACAGGCCGCTGCGGTTCTTCAGGCTGCCGGTGCAGGAGCTGGAGACCCTGAAGCGCTGGCTAGTGGTCCTGCAGATCGACCTGAACACGCCGTTCGAGAAGCTCTACAACGTCCGGGTATGTGGAGACCACTTCAGGGAGGAGGACTACAACAAACCGGTCAAGAACCCCAAAGCAGACATTTCCAAGTGCCGTCTGTTGAAGAAGACCGCAGTGCCGAACGCTGGTCCCTTCAGAACCCACGGAGACCAGGTGAGCCCACGGTTCCGACCCAAACAGGCCAGGTTCTCCCCTGTTAGGGGCCGAGGGAGACCCCCGCCGGGGCCTACACCCCTCCCCCGGCTACAGCCGCTATTTCAGCTCCTAACTCGGTTATTTTTATCTTTTCCACCATAAACAGACCGAATGACGCCCGAATTTAAGGTGGAACGGAAAATTCCGTTACCAAAAACATCTCCCAGTCGGGGAGTTCGGACCTTTTTCTTACGCTTAAAGGGAAATTACGCTTCATTTCTCAGCTATAAAACTCTCCAGCCCCAAACAAAGGCTCCGAGGCTCGGTTCGGAGCGAAATGCGTCATTATAGAGAACCTGAAAGAGGCAGAAATCGGTCCCAGCTGTGGTGATGGGAACCAGATGTCCAGAGTCCTAATCCCCCCTCTCTCAGAAAAGTTATTACTGCAAAAAGGGTTGCCAGTACCTCTCCGAGTCTGAGTTAGGGGTTTAAGGATGGTTAATGATGCTTAGAAGCTAATTGTCGCCAGCGAGAAGTCATATAGTCCCCAAACAGACAAAATAGTCCCCAGAGAGAGGCAAATCAGTTTTTGTGACGTCACAAAACCAACACTTAAATAAGTCTCCTTATTCTGGCCACAGCACTTTAGCCCCACTCATTCATGCACTGATTCATCAACACCTTTAACAGTTAGAGATTAAAATGTGAAGACTTTTATTGGATTACAGAAGACCTAGATTCTTAAGAACACCCAGTAACTGGAGCTGTGATTAGTCACCCTGTCAGAAACACTGTGATTGGTCAGAGGCTCATTTACATATTGCGGCTTTTTGCAGAGATTGATATTACGATAACGATTTACAGACGATATTGTGTGGCCCTAGTTTAGTGTAAATAAAACTTATATTTGTGTTGGAGGCATTGATGCCTGGTTCGGTTCACCACCACTGTAGAGAAATCCGAGTCTGTAACTTCCTTCACAATGAACCATTTCACTCCAAATCCACTCTAAAGTGTCTCAGTGGTTGAATTTGGTGAAATTTTGAAAAAGTGGTGTAATTCTGAACCCCAGTCACAGAACCATGTGTTAGAACCAATTACTGCAAAGACACTTTTATTGTGGAATTCCTCAGATATTTCACAATTATTATTTAGCGGTAGGATGTAAACAAAGTGTCTGAGGGGGGTTTGGTGTGTAATGGTTCATTGTGGAGGAGCTTGTAGACTCTTTTTCTTTACAGTGGTGGTGAAGTTGTCCTTTAGACACAAATATAGCCGTTTTATTCACTCTCCAAACCCACCAGTGATCCTACGCGTCTTCTGCGTGTTTACATGGAATGTGGGTGATGGTAAAGCAGTGGAAAGTCTGGAGGAAAAAAGTCTTTGTGGGCTGTTTTGCAGTACAATGACCTGCCTTGTGTCTCCCCACCACAAACATATTTTAAGATTATGTTTTAGGTCAAAACGTTTCTGGAAAACTGTGGTAAGAGTGTCTCGGGCAGCGTATCCATCACTGTTTCATAGAACAGCTTTCTGTGAGGGAGCTTTTAGAAGGATTAAACACTTCAGACATCTGGTTCCTATCACCACCACTGCAGCCAATCGTGACTCGGTAAGACCCTCCAGAATGTGCCGTTTTAAATCAAACCACTCTGAACAACTTTGTTTACACTTAACCGTTTAATTACACAGACTATTTTGCGAAAAATATGCGGAATTCCCTTTTAAAGGGGGGGTTCCTCAGATTTGTTCCACACTTGCATCATAATTCATTCACAGAGACACAAACAGTCATTTAGAGTGGATTTGGTGTGAAGTGGTGTTTTGTGGAAAATTTTAACAACTGAGTTCTGTACAGAGTTTGTGATGGAGCGCCTACAGTGCAAATGTAGTCCTTTTGAATGTGTCTCAAATGACCACTGAAGCCTTTCAGATTTTATATGCAATGCAGAGAATGGTAACGTGTTGAAAAGCCTGAAAAAAAGCTTTTCTTTGCCTTTCTTTGGCCAAAATGTGCCCCTTCATCATAGATATATTTTACGGCTAGAGTTGCATGATATGGACAAAATGTCAGTATTGCAGTTTTATTGCTACATATTGCGATTGAGATTTTAAAGGACTCATTTAATCACTTTTCTGGAATTAAACGGGGTTAAAATCTGTAAATATTGTTTCAAATGGAACATTCACTCCCACCCATCCAAACAGTCCATATATGGAACAAGAGCTACAAAATCTCAAATCATAGTTTTTGTGATGTCACAAAACTGACACATTTAAATATACCTCCTTATTTTGGCTGCAGCAGAAAAGCTTTGCCCATTCCTTCATCGATCTGTCAACACCTTTTAGTGGTTAATAATCAGACTTTTGTTGGATTACATGAAGACATCGATTCATCAGAACAGCCAGTAACTCACCTGGAGCTGTGATTGGTCAGAAACACTGGGATTGGTTTGAGACTCATTTGCATATTACCAGTTGTGCAGAGACCGATATTACAGTAATGATTAGCAGCCTCCTCAAAACTGTAGTCTGTAGCATCAGGCCCATTTACATTTATGGCATTTATCAGACGCTTTTATCCAAAGCGACTTCCAATCCCTAACTACAGGGGACAGTCTCTCCCTGGAGCAACTTAGGGTTAAGGGTCTTGCTCAGGGACCCAGTGGTGGTGCTGAAGGTAGGATTCGAACCCATGACCTCTTGGTCTGGAGGCAAGTATCCTACCCACTGAGCCCCTCCACCCTCCACTTTGCACTTAGTTAACATATCAATCATCTTGCACATTTGCACCGATTTACATATTAATCTACATATTGTGTACTTTGTGTACCCCACAATTTTAATTCACATTTACTATTTAAATAACTAAAAGTTGTGAACACTGCGGCGCTGTTGTCTTTGTATTTGTGTTTTTTATTTTCTGTTTATATTCTGTATTATTTTGCACTAGTTCCACCAAGGCAGGTTTCTCGCCCATGAAGTCTTACTTGGCCAATAAAAGTGAATGTGATTCTGGTCAGGCCACGTATTCCTGCCCGTTTCGTGTAAAAGCTTTCTGTGAGGGAGCTTTTAGAGGCATTAAACTCCTCAGACGTCTGGTTCCCATCAACACCACTGTGAGCGATTCTGCCTCCAATTTTCTCTGGATTGATGCATTTGACCTCAGAGCACTGCAAAGGACTCAGTTTACATTTTAAGCGTTTAATTGTGTAGAAATCTTGAGAAATTTATTCAGAGTGGGTTTGATGTGAAGTGGTTCATTGTGAAGATTTCTTCAGTGCAAATATTCACATTTTATTTGCTTTGCAGACCCACAAGTGAAGTTCTGAGTGTTTGTATATAATATTGATGATGCTCAAATGACAAATCTGGACAAGAAAGGGTTTCTTTGGTAGTATTTAGCCTCACAGCACCCTGCATGTTCCTCTGCACCATTAATATACATTTAAATATATATTTTAATCCTCTGCCATCAGACACCCTGAGCATTTAATTTCATCTTGCAGACCCTTGGACACTGACAGCAGTTCACAAATATAGTTCCGTGCATCTATTATGTGAATAAACCCTTTATATAGTGCACAATTACAATGGTATATACTCAAGAGACCTCTGGTAGTGTCTGTATTTATTTGTATAGGTTCTAGTTAATGATGTGCATGAAGCAGTTCCACTAAGACAAATTCCTCATACATGCCGTATTCCCAATAAAATGATTGCTATTCTGCTCAGGCAGTGGATTAGGACCCATTTAATGTAATCGCTTTCTGTAAGGGGGCTTTTAGAGGCATTAAACTCTTCAGGCGTCTGGTTCCCATCAACACCGCTGTGAACAAGTCTGCCTCAGTACGTTTCTCTAGAATAGAGCGCTTCACATCAAGCGACTCTGAATAAGGACAGTTCCTGTATTATATATTGGTCATTCAAGTGTGGTTTGACTAACTAATTTCATTTATGTGTTTGTGAAAGCAATCCCACTTTTGTTCTTGAGTTAAATAACAAGAATAATATGATTTGGTTCAAATTGGCATGTTCAAAAAATAAAAAGTCCTCTGCACCATATATTGATTGATCTGCAGTCATTCAGTGTGGTTTGACTTGTCAGTCACTTTGTATGATTGCAGATGCAGATTTTTGATTGATTGATCAGTATTGATCTTTTAAAAATACGCTTTGTGTGGTCGAGTCACCTCCGTAATGTATGGGGAGAGAGGGAGCTGATGGTCGAGTCGCCTTAAAAATGTGTGTCAGAGAGAGAGAGTCTGTGATGTAAGTCTGTACACCTCCACCTTGAATGGCTTTTAAAAGTTCGTTTTAGACCCAAACCTTCTAAAAACGTTGTTCAGCCGTCTCAGGAATCAGGCGGCACATTCATAACCATCTCATACAGTCGCTTTCTGTGAGGAGCTTTCAGAGCCATTAAATTCTCCAGATGTCTGGTTCCATTCACCACCACTGTGAACAAGTCTGGCTCGCTGGGTTGACTCATTTCGTATACAAGCACTCTGAATTACTTTTTCTTTTTGTATTTTAACCTTTTAATTATGCAGAAACTTGCTTTCTGAGTGCATTGTGTAGAAATGTGTAGACTCCGATTGCTTTACAGTGGTGGTGAATGTAGCCAGGAGTCACGTCTCCAATGCAAATGAACCGTTTTCCCTCCAAAACCACCAGAGAAGCTCCACGTGTCTCTATGGATGTTGATGATGGTAAAATGATGGTAAAATAGCGGCAAATCTGAACAAATCACTTTGTTTGGGGAATATTTTGCACGTATCCCTTCACCATTAATATATTTTAAGGATATGTTTAAGGCCTAATATATGCTGCAAAAGTATTGTTAAACAGTGTCTCAGAAACCTGTACCTTTTCTTTAATTTGAAATGTATTTACTCTGAATCACTTACAAAACCTTTCAGCAATTGCACTTTGACCAAACATTTCATTTATATTCATAATAATTCTAAAACTATGCATGGTGGTGTTTCTGTTTTTATCTGGATTATTCTTTATTCATGTCTTTATCAGTTTCACAAAGGCAGATTCCTCGTACATTTAGTCTTGGCCAAGAAAGCGATTCTGTTTCTTATTAGTCATACAGTAACTTTCTGTGCGGGAGCTTATAAGCTCTTCAGACGTCTGGTTCCTATCAACACCACTGTGAACAATTCTGAGTCTGTTTCTTCAGAACGGTCGTTCTCTCAATGACTTTGTTTACTCTCAGCTACTCAGTAACACAGACACTACTGATTTTTCACAGTTGTTGAGACTCCGTCATTAAAAGTGGTTTAATTTAAAAGCTTAAAAAATCTCTCAGAAATCAGGCAGCACTTTCTTACCCATTTCCTTTAGAGCCAGACGTCTGGTTCCATTCACCACCACTGTGCGATGTCTGAAGTTTTCTCTGGAATGGCTCAGTTCACATCAAAGCAACCTGCATGTCTGGATAACATTTCAGTCGTTTAATTTAGCAGAAAGCTTGAAAGTCTTTCAGAGTGGGTTTGATGCGACTTGGTTGATTGTAGAGAAGATCACTGACTGATTTCAGTTCAGTGGTGGTGACGGGGTGTCTACAGTGCAAATAGATTTTATTTGTCACCCAAACCCACTTTATTAACCTTCCAAACCCACCAGTGAACCTACACAGTTCTATAGAACCTATAGTTCTTATATTGAAATGTTGATGGTAAAATAGTGGGAATTTTGTCTCACAGCACCTTGCATGTCTCCTTCCACCATGAACTGTTTTTAGCCAAAACCTTGATGGAGATGTGCATTTTTTGAATGTAGTCAGTATGTCTATGTCTAGAAATATCCTTGCAGATTTGGTCCGTTCGTCTGTCTAGAATCAGAAAACTTGCATATATACTTTGCACTAAATACACTATTTTTTATATTGATATATATATATACACACACACACACACACACA
>JBBJLR010038106.1:2500-12283 GCA_037577145.1 Brachypetersius gabonensis
TGAGCAAAAGTTTTGGGACATCTTACTGTTACACCAACAGGGACTGTAATGACATTGCATTCAAATACATAGACTTTAATATGGGACTTGTTCCCCCTTTGCAGCTATAACAGCTTCCACTCTTCTTGGAAGTTTCTGTGGGAATTAGTGCCCATTCATTCATGTCCCTTCATTCATGGATCTTGCTTTGCGCACTGGGGCACAGTCATGCTGGAATTGAAAAGGGCTTTTTTCCATAACTGTGTCCACAACGTTGGAAGCATGGCGTTGTCCAAACTGTCTTGGTGCTAAAGCATTAATATTGTCCTTCACTGAATGTGAGGGCTCCAAACCCTGGAAAACAGCTGTGTCCCAATACTTTTGTTATTATTTATTTAATAATTAAGTCTCTCAATCTGTAGTCCGAGCATATCAGCCTGGTTAGTCTCTGGTACTATATTCATATCTGCTGGTTGACTTGTACTAGCATATTATCGATACAGGTTTTAGGAAAAAACTAGGTTAGCGCCCCATTTTTAGCTTGAACATGCACTTGCATGTTCACAAGTGCATGTTCAAGCTACTTCAAGGTTGTCACTTGTCGAAAGTGTAGTGAAGTTCAGGGTTCTTGTCTGGGCGAAGCTGGAACCAGAAGAGAGTGCATCATGGATGTAAAAGAGAAGAATGGAGTTTGCAGAGAGAAACCTGACTCTGAGGTTTTTCTAGCGGGGCCTCGCTGAGAAACTGCAAACAGGAAACTGAAGATCTTGTGAGGTGAATGTGTAAGAAGGTGAAGAATGAAAGTGCTGAGTAGGTCCATCAAGCCCACAGCTAAACTGGGTAAGCTGTGATAACAGGCCTCAGGGGATAGTTATAGGACTTTGAACTAGTTATAGGCAGAAGTATTGGATTTGCATTTATTTAGGTATTTTTTACTGAACTGAGTGTGAATAGGGGGGTGTACTAGTGGGTAGGACACTTGCCTCCGGACCAAGAGGTCATGGGTTCGAGTCCTACCTTCAGAACACCACCACTGGGTTTCTGTGCAAGACCTTTAACCCCAAGCTGCTCCCAGGAGACTGCCCCCTGTAGTTAGGGAATGGAAGTTGCTTTGGATAAAAGCGTCTGCTGAATGCTGTGTGTATCGTCTGAAATTAAACCTGATTTTTATCTTGCAGGTTCTAAATAGGTTTTTGACTGAATGCGGGTCATAGATTTGAAGAGGATGTCAAATGTATGTTGGGCCGTTTGTCAGTTTTGACCCAAATAACTTCGACATTTAAGTACTTGTTGGTATTTGGTGCTTTATCTCGTATTCTGAAGCATTGTCTTAATATTTACACTGCAAAAATGCATCGTTAATATTTTACACTGCAAAAATGAAATTTTAACAAGCTAGAAAATATTGAAAACAAATAACAGTTTTGTTTTTTTTTAAGAAAAACAGACCTGACTGTGTAAGACAAATGATTTTTTGCCTTAAGAAAACTTAACCAAGTAATGTTTTCACTATACTGGCAGATCATTTTGCTGGATTCTAGTACCTCTTTTCTTTTTTTATCTTTATTTGACTTATTTTTTGCTGTGTAGAGCTTGCAGATTTTTGTTTGGAGATTTTTTTTATCCAGAGATCAATAACTTGAATGGATGGATATTAGGCTATAAAAATAATTTCATAATGTTGTAATGTTAGATAATGGATGAATGGATAGTATTTTTAGTGCAGACCCCTCCTGAAAGTGGGTGACTTGCTGAATTGTAGGGAACAGTGTCTGAATAGTTAAAGGCTTGTTAATGTGTAAAGATTGTTAAAGTTCTAAAACACATTGTGGCCTCCCCAGTCCAGAACGCCCATATATGGATATTAAGTTATTTGGTTTTGTGAAGTCACAAAAAATACCTATAACCACCTATTCAGTCCACAGCAGGTTTGCACTGCACACCCCTGCTGACGTTATGAGTAGTGTTTAAGCCTGAACTGCTTTTTGATTGACACAGACAGGCCATCTGAGAAGAAGAGAGTTTGTTTGCAAGGCACAGGAACAAAAACAGGCAGTTTTAAATCTAAGGGATAAAGAGAGATTAGAAAATGGTCTTGTAAAAATGGAAAAATTCTACACAAACAGGGACTTTAATAAAAAGGGACTTTAATAAAAAAACAAAACAAGAAAAACGAATGTTGGAAAAATGTAGGATGTGGGACCTTTCAGAAGTACACAGCACACACACCCCCACACACACACACACACACACACACACACACTTTCCTGACTACAGCGAGCAATCTCAGTGCAGCGAATCTGTCCTCGTTACGAGCCTGGAGCACGCTACTCTCAACTCTGTATTCCATTAGTGATGTCTGGGTGCCCCCTGCCTCGTGTCTTCCTTTCAGTTTGCTGCTCGTTTCGATGTGAATCTTCTGTGTCAACACGAGACCCTACAGGACAGTGGCACTGTTCACCAGCCAGCAGAATCTCCCATTATAAGTGCAAACTACAGCTGAGCAAACGTTTCTGTGTATGATAGAGGGGCCTGTGTAAGGAGGACGGCCTGTAGGGGATTCAGAACTGTATCAGAAAATGTTAAAACATTTAAAACGAAATTGCAGTAATGATCTCTTTCCCAAACTAGCCCAGAAATATTCAGGACAAAAGTCAGATATGCATCTGCAAAAAGGGTGAGGAAAAGGTGATTTAGTGATGCCACAGATGGGCCACTTTCAGATCCCTTCAGACACTATAGGCAGCTGGTAGCCTAGTGTTTAGAAAGTCGCCCTGCAATCAGAAAATCGTGAGTTCGATTCACAAGACCGCTAGGCACCTCTGAGGTACCCTGAGCAAGGTACCGTCCCACACACTGCTCCCCGGATGCCGTGTTCATGGCCGCCAAATGCTTCACTTGGTGAATGGGTTGAATGCAGAGGAAGTATTTCGTGCCGTTCACACTGTGGGCTGTGGGGTGTGACAGAATGGTCTTTTTCACTTTGTAGAATTAAATTCATTCATCCATTATCTGAACTGCTTATCCTTGTCCAGGATTGCAAGAGCCCATTTCATAAGACAAAAGGGGAGGAGCATAGAATCACCAAACTTGTAGGTAATTTAGTCACGTTTCGGCAATTTAGCATCTTCAGTTCACCCACTTAACCAAAGCTCTTTCTGTCATGAGAGTCAACCCACTCCAATCAGCCTGCACAGATATTAGGTGGTCACTGTTTCTATGGGTTCTTTATATCTCAGTCAGATTTTGCGTTGTCAGTTTTTGGCGAGTGCCAATTGCACCAAATACATTTTCTTATGTGTTCCAATTAGGAGAAATATTGTCAGCAGTTCTTAAGAACTAAGGCAGAGCTGTTCAGTTCAGGACTCACACCTATAAAAGATAAAACTAAGAAACTGTGATGAATACGGGAAAGGATCCAAATGCAGAGTACCAAAACATAGAATTTTATTAACAAATCAAAATCCAGAGCAACGAAAGTCCAGAGCAAAAAGGTCAAAACCAGATAATCCAAGAAGTCAGGGTCTGTAGAGCAAAGGGGTAGTCCAAAGGCAGAAAAATGGGTCAGTAAACGGTATGGCAACACAAGAACAGAAGGCTTGGCATCTAACAGGGCTAGTCTACTTCGCACTGTGTACTTGTAAGCACTGTCTATATATAGTGCCTGACCCCTCGTATTCAGGTGAGGCCAAACTCGGTCTGATTGGTCTGGTGGAAGTCCTGGATTGAGGTTCAGGATTGGGATGTCCCCTAGGACCTGCTTGCCACTCTCCTTCTCCTCCTGAGCCAGGCCTTACAGAAACTGAACATTTTTCCTGTGATGTCAGATATTTTTCCAGAACTGTATATACTTCTCTTTCACACTGCGACTACATGTTAGATTTTAAAGTTCGAAAGCCTCTCTTTGGTCATCGGATTTGTGCCCCTGCTTGATTACTTGCGGACTGCACTATGTGAAAGATTCTCGCAAATGGAGGCCCACGTGGCTTCACATGCAGGGTGGAAAATGCCAGTGTTTTCACTGCTATGTGAAGGCTAACTGTGTACAGAGACCCAACTCTTTGACCCCAGGATTGTCCGGCATCTGATGAAAGGTGTAGACTTATTGCCTGGCAACCTGTTTTTCATAAAAGTTGAGAAAGCACACAGGGTAAAGGCCTGTTTGCTTTTTATTCCTCTGCATTGCTTGCCATGGAGACTTTGTGAAGGAAGGTCTGAGATGAATGACCATTTGAGCTGCAGTTTGAGACTTTGAAGTAATGGCCTCATTTTCTTTCAGTTCGTTGTACACTCCATACGCTACATGCTAGCAACCCTTTAAATCAGAAACATGCTCTGACTTATAACCCTACTTCAAGTTTTCATTTTCTGTGGATTAAAAACTCTGTTTAAAATGATAAAAGGGTAAAGAAAGTACAGAGACAAAGCAGGAATTTAGAGAGACACAGCCCCCTGTGCAATTTCCGAGCTTGACTAATATCACCTTGCTCAGGGTAACTCAGAGGGGCTTCCTGATTGCAGGGTGATTGCCCTAAACACTAGGCCCCATAGATGAGACATAGATAAATAGATATATATGCTGCAGTGTTTGAATAAATATTAGAAGTACGGTCAATTCAAGTGTTTGGCTGATCAAAAAAATTTGGAAAACAAATTTTCTATTTTTCTATTTTCTTTTCTATTCTATTTTCTATTTTTTTAAATCTATTTCAATCTATAAACAATCTATGAAAATCTATTTCAAATGAAATTCAACCTCCTTTACCCGAAGCCTCTGTATGTTCTGTTTCCATTGTGCGTTTCTCTCACCATTGGACTCATTGCTAATATTATCTACTCATTACTATCTCTAAAGCTCAATTTCAGCTTCATCTGTATGTCAGATCAGGAGAGCTGAAACGGACCTAATTTAATTTGGGTGGACGCTTTTTTTTACACATGCACTCGGAGACCCTTGGAGGCCGATAGTATTTGAATTCAACAGCAGTGGGGAGATGTTCAGTGCTTAATGCTTTAATAGGATAGACGGGGATTTCCATGTCCCTCGGTTCCTAAACCCACCTTTGTTGAAGGAGGTTTATGGCACAATATTGGGACTTGGTCTCATAGTGTTTGCTATTTGCTGGTTCTTCACAAAAAAGGCAGTTTTTTGCTAACCTTACCTGAGTGTGGTTAAATAACACCCGAGACAGAGGCAACGTGAGTCAGCTCGAATAAACTGAACTATCGTGTGAGGAGTTCACTTAGCAGAGCCAAACTGGAATCAGATCTAACTATTTGATAAGCCTGACATTTCGCTAATCGGCTTTCCGCAAAGTCTCTATAGGCCTCATTGAGGATTTTCAGCGGAGTGAATTCACAAGACTGCTGAGGGGGGTGCAGAACTGAGATACACTCAGAAGTATATAGTAGTATGTATTATAGCAATATAAAATAGTTAAACATAAAAGAATTGTTGTTATTGGAAACGGTAAGAAATACGATAAACAACACTAGAGGGTATTTTAAATATTATATATATATATATATATATATATATATACATACATACATATATATATACACACACATATGACTATAAATTCTATTCTATATATATTTCACTATATATTCTATCCTTAACATTACATTTAAGAATGCAAATTTTTCAGTGTTTGAAGTTGTTAATTACTGGCATCGTATTATACATATATCTGCAGCTGCATTTGACATTATTTTGCCAGAATCTGAAAAGGTTTAAGACTTGAATATCCTTCTATTTTTTTTTATCATTCTCATACTCAGATTAACAACTCTGCTAATGGTGCCATTATTTTAATGCCTGAATGAGTGGACTCTAATTGAGTTAGAGTCTTGTTTTTTTCCCGGCAAAAGAACTGAGACACAGAGTCCTCTTTATAGAACAGTCTGATTGTGTCCTGCTAGGAGTGTGTTTTCACACAGTGGTACAGAGGAAAGTTTGCTTGTGGTGGATTACAATGCAGTAGCATGAACAACATCTACCGAAGAGCAATTTGGATTCATAAGTGAAACGTGAAGTGAAAGCAATAGTTTGCTGAAAAATTGAATTTGCATCAGTCAATACATGTTGGATGTCTGTAAGGTGTAGCCTCCATGGATCAGACTAGTTTGTCCAGCACATCCCACAGAAGCAAAGTCAGATTGAGTTCTGGGAAATTTAGAAGACAAGTCAGCTCCTTGAATTCTTTATCATGTTCCTCAAACTATTCCTAAAGAATGTTTGCAGTGTGATAGGCTTCGTTATCCTGCTAAAAGCGGCCACTGCCATTGGAGGCTTCAAGAGAAGCAATTTCCTCAATCAATAACATTTTCAGATTCAGATTCTGCCTCCATAAATGGATGTACTTGGTCTGCAGACGTG
The DNA here is from genome assembly GCA_037577145.1 of Brachypetersius gabonensis. Taxonomy (NCBI): domain Eukaryota; kingdom Metazoa; phylum Chordata; class Actinopteri; order Characiformes; family Alestidae; genus Brachypetersius; species Brachypetersius gabonensis. Next base: position 8,862 of record JBBJLR010038106.1, read on the forward strand.
TTTAGGCTGGTGACACACCCAGCTACTACATGATCCTCAGCTTAATCGTCCAGTTCTGATGTTCATGCTCCCACTGTAGGCAATTCCAGAGGTGGACAGGGGTCAATAAGGGCAAGTTGTTGTCCAGTCAGTTACTCTGTCATCAGCCACTATTAACTTTTTCATCCATTTTTGGACAGTACTAATTAGTGATGTAGGTTTCCATTACTTACTAGGGAACTTACAGTGTACTTTTTTAACTTTCACATTAACTGGCACATCCTCTATTGACACAATACAAAGTATTTCCAGTTAGAAATACTTCAGCACACTCTATCAGTTCGGCATGGTTTTAACACATTCATACATAGCTTTATTCCAGATAGTTATACTTTGACCTCTCTTGGTAAGGTGTGGATGTATGACACATGTTTCTAATTCAGTCTCTCGTCAACATGTTGAAATTCTTCACAACCTGTGTATTTTAAGGCCTTTCTGTCTTTTTGAGTGTATGTGCCAGAGTGTTGTTGGCAGAAACGCTTTGTGTTGGTGTGTATCTGCACACTGTATTCTCTGACCTGGGTTTTGTGTGTGTGTCTGTATATGTGTGGTTTGTGTGTGTGTGGTATGTTTGTATGTGTGTGTGTGTGTATGTATGCGTGTGTGTGGTGTGTATTTGTGTGTGTGTATGTGGTGTGCGAGTGTGAGTGTGTGTGTGTGTGGTTTGTGTATGTGTATGTGTTGGTGTGTCTCTGCACGTTGTATTCTCTGACCTGGGTTTTGTGTGTGTGTGTCTGTGTCTGTGTGTGTGTGTGTGTTTGTTTGTGTGTGTGTCTATGTGTGGTTTGTGTATGTTTTGTGTGTGAATTTGTGTGTGTGTGTATGTGTGGTGTGTGTGGGTTTTGTGTGTGTGTGTGTAATAGAGAGTATGCATGTGTTTGCCGGGTTGTCCGCAGGAGGATTTCCGGAGACCTTCAGGACGAGCCTCACCTGGATCAGCGTGACAGAGTGGCACGAGCTCACTTTAGTCCATCTAAAATTAGACTTGGCCCTCTCGGCTCTCCATAGTGAGAATTCTCTCAGCAGTGATCTGCCCCTAACCATCCAGCAACCTGGCCACGCTTAGTCATCCTGCACTCAAGCCAAGGTGCACAATAGATTCAGAATAGCAGCATTGTGCTCATCATAGGGGTGCGCTGAGCGTTAATTTTACCGGACCAACCTGATTTCAAAGTTACAGCCAACTTAGATAATTAATGACTTTTGCTTTACTTTTCCTTTTTAATTATTTTTTTTTAATGTGAAGTGAGTACAATAAGTACAATAACTTATTTATTCTATTATCTTGGACGTTGCAGAATAAAGAAACACACTAATATAAAACATATGGAGGCTAATATCTCCTAACATGTTGCTCCATATCTCCAGCACATATTGGTGGTTAAAAACTAAACCAGTTCAAGTGGGCTGTGGCTACTCTTCTGTGCTTTTGTACATCCATTTATAGGAGTTTAAATGCATACTTCCCAAAGTGAAAATAGTGTATATTGTTATTCGGGTCTCAATATGGTAGTTTTCTGTAGTTTTCTGCCACAACATTTAGTCATAGAGAGTGCTTATTAATTCATGGTAAAACTCTAAATAGAAATTGTAGCTAGTTTAGTTCAAACAGGCCGATCACCTTATCTTAGAGCCAACAATCAATCTATTCTGTTCAATCTATGCAGGCAGTTTAATGATAAATTATCTCAAAAATGTGAGTATAGCACCTTTATCTTATTACTGCCAGCCTCTGGTGAGGGCAACACTAAAACCAATAGATCAGATCCTTCAAAACGTCTGTTGTTGTGAGTTCTGGCATTGGATGAGGCGTGTTTTGCCACTTGCAGGGTAGTTCTTTGCTTTCGAACTGTCCTGTAGATTTAAAAACTCTTAACTCTGCACATTTAAACAATGAGTCTAATTCTTTAGAACTTTTCACCTTCATATTATGTTCAGACGGCTGGAGTTTAAAAAGCCCATGTTAACAAACCTGCATCTTTACGTTAGTGATGCAACAGAAACCTGGCTCTCCATTTGTTGCTGAACAAAGATTTAGCTATGTCTTAAACTTCTTTATCATCACTGCTATGTAGGTCAACAAAAACCCAGTCAAACTCACATCTTCTAATGTTAACTTTAAGCCTGATGCAGTTTTTCCCTTTGTTTGGTAAAAGGGGTGTATGCATATAACTAACCAAAAATAGAATATTGAGCAAATAAACACAAAAATGATGGTGTTCAAAGCCTAATGTTATTTGGACCAGACCTAACATAAATAAACATTACATGTGGAATTATATAATAAGTAGGATTATATAATAAAAAAGCCATTTTATACATAAGATACCACCTCGAAAAGGAGTCATTATTTCAACTATTTTCTCAGAAATACTGAGAGAATTAGTCATTATACTGAAAAAAAAAGGCCAAAGATAAAATAAGGAAATACTGCAGCCAGAAACAGAGAGAAAAAACAAAAGTAATTATAGAGAAATTACTTTTTTCTCCTAGTTAGAACAAAAGATGTGAGCAATACTGAGTTATATTGCGGTGGCCATATGTTCATCCCTAATGGTGCCTGAATTCATTTACATGAACAATCTTACTAGCTAACTTGCTAACCTCCCCACACCCACACCACTCCCTCACACCACCCTCTCACCACTCCCCCACCAATCACAAGAGTCAGTTGTAGACTATTTGTAATAAAAGCCCCTTTTTTCTAACCAGCTAATGTTTTGGTGAGACACAGCTACAGAATATAAACTCAGGGCATGTGTTCTTAGCTGATGCACATTACTTACTCCATAAAATCGCAGTGTAGTTTGGCTAAAATAAAAACAAACTTGATTGTGGATCATCATTTTGGGTCGGGGTATCAACCAGTCCATATCCTGACTGATTCCAGTACATTTCTTCCTAAAGTAGACATTTATAGTCAATGCACTGCCTAAAATTAATTCATTTGACTTTTGAAGCAGTGTCTGCATGACTGCTAGGCTGAGATGCAATTTTGCTGAAACTTGGTTTGTTTTTGCTGATGTGTCATATTATGATATTCACAGACCATCTCAGTAGTGGCTGTGAAAAGGACGGGTGAGATGCACACCAGCACACGGTGCTGATGATGTCACCGCTGCTCAGTGGCACGACTCACAACAAATGCTTGGTTACGAAGACAGATGGATTGTTGTAAAATCACTTGCATTGAAATGAAAGCTCTGCATTGATAAACGGTGACAGTTGATGGATGTGGTCATCAGTCAGGGCTGTGTTTCTGCTGTTTGTCAGGGCATGAACTGGCATTGTCACTAGCTGACACGGGTGTGTGTATCTGTGTGTGTGTGTGTGTGTGTGTGTGTGTGTGTGTGTGTGTGTGTGTGTGTGTGTGTGTGTGTGTG
>JBBJLR010038126.1:0-12282 GCA_037577145.1 Brachypetersius gabonensis
GACTTCTTAAGCACTGTTGTACGTCGCTCTGGATAAGAGCGTCAGCTAAATACTGTAAATGTAAATGTAAATGTACTATAAGTTGTTTTATATTTTTAGTCATATTAATTGCAATATTCAATAAATAATAATAAAGCACAGCAGTGATCAAATTAGATGACAGTAAGGTACAGGCCTGAAACAAGTCTTTCACATCAAGAACAGAAAACAGACTTGGTCTCTCCACTATACAGAAGACACTAAAATGATCATCAAATGACAGTGACTATTTTCTTCAACACTGGCATTTTAGACTCATGTCCACAGCACACGAACATGTCAACATGATTGTCAACATCCCATACAATTTTACCCATTTTGTTGTATCACAGCAAGTGGTCACATTAAGCTCATCTCACACACTTTCAAATTACAGACAGATATACATGTCTGTCTTTATCAGCCCATGCCGAAATCACTCAAACTCAAATTTTGAAAAACCGTATGTGACCATATTTGTAATATTTTAAACATTTTTACTTGACCTCAAATGTCATACCTTACATGTGGACTAAAAAGAGACAATGGACTAAAAAGAGATTGGTAGAAACATTTTATGAGGAAAAATAGTTTTGAAAAGTCTATGATCATCCAAAATTAAGTGCTTAAAATAATATGCCATGCATAATATGCCATGCATAGAGCAGAAGTTCTTGGGCGGGCCAGGAAAGTTTCAGGTAAATTCAAGAACTGGTACAATCTACTGTTTGTCGAGCCAAGCAATGTTGCCGGCCAAACAAATTCAGTTGATATATCATATCTTGAAAAATAAATAATATGCCTTCTGTTGCTCAAGGTGAAAAAACAACATTCACAATCAAGTGCCATACAGGATTGTTTCTTTAAAAAAAAATAAGCGGGGTATTGCACAGCAGAATGGGGTGTCTTTGCTGACACCCCATTTTAAGACCCCTGAATGATTTTTCCTTTCAAAGTATCTGTCACTAAAACACTGAATTTATTCACAAAAATCAGTCAGAGAAATTACCTTCTGATTCACCAAATGCTGATGAATGACTCATACTGTCCCACCCCTTCCAAAATGTCATGCCTTACATCAACAGCAAAATTTTCACAAGTATTTTTTTTTTAGCTAAAACGTGCTTCTTTAGTGCTAAAAACATCAGGATGGTCTTCAGTAAAGATCTATTGAAAGGCATCTTTTTCAGCCAAGCAAAAATGACAGCAGTATGTTCCACTAAACGATATAGCAAAACCAAATAAACTGTGCAGAGCCAAGTTATCTCCTGTCTCTTGAACATCCATTCCTTTTAATGTGTGAGTGTCAGACAAAGGAGGAGAATAGCATCAAAGGCATATTTCTTTTAAAGGGGGACTAATGGGGGAAATTGTGTATACTGATGTATATTTGTATGGTTGATGTAGAATACACAGTGTGAACTTAATATAAAGTGTTTTTTCCTTACCTTACTGTCATATCTGACAGCAACGGTAAAGGGGAGATTCATTACCGTGGCGCCAGAACAGGGACCACCAAAGCTTATTGTAGTATTGCTGCTTCTGTTGGCCTTAATTTAGTTTCCTGGCTACTAGCATTAGCTTTGCTAACAGACACAAACACATTGAGCGATCACAGCATATAGCAATAGTTCCACCCTTTATTTGTTCCTACCAGTACAGTCAAGTCCTCCAGCATGAATGAGTCCAGAGCAAGAGCCACTGCCAGCTGACTTTACTGTTGGTCCCTTTGTGACCTGAAGGGAGTCGATCCAGGGTCTCATCCACACCCTCAGCAGCCTCTGCCTCGAGTCTGATAAGGGGTCTGCAGAGGAGGAAGGGGGACCAGGAGGACCAGATGGATCCATCCCTCATCAAACCTTATGAGGGACCGCTACCACCACTGCGTACGCCAGCCAAGGAGGATGAGTAAAGTCTCGTCACTTTTGTGCTCACTACGCACCTCAGTCAGCTGGAAACGGCTCTTCAGACTCTGGAAGAGAAGTTGGACAGACGGGTGAATGAGCTGGGCATACCGTTGAGAGAACTACAGAACCAGCTCTCAGCAGACCTGACAAGCTGCCAACAGCGGCTAGAGAACGCTCACAGCAGGTATGTCATTCAGTAAAGCAGCAATGTGAGGCACAGTTGCGAGATGTAGGATAGTCTATGGTAGATTCTCTGAGGAGACGTGACACACCTAAAAGCTATGATTAGCGCACAACCAAAAGCTTTGTCCACGCCATTCCCATCCACAACCTCTACATCTTTCCCTGTGGCTTGATCTGTGTCCTTCTCCTAGTAGCTGCTCATGGTACTATCTTCAAAAGCCCCAGTGAAACTTGACTTTCCCCATTTGTGGCGCTGATGGGGAGGACCCAATTTGTTTTATTGAGCGCTGTAAGGAATTCCTAGCCATAAATCCTCTGGCTGAGAGTGAGGTATTAGCCACCCAACTTTCTGTGTTGTCTAAAACGGCTAAAGATTGGTGGATAGCGGAAAATTAAGGGCTGGCCTACCTTTAAAGCAGCCCTTCTTAAAGCGTTTCTTGCAGAAGATGATATTGAGGTGCAGAAACGGATTAGGGAATGCACTCAACAACCAGATGAGTGCATAAGAAACTTCCAGTAGTTCCAGTACTGTGCACTGTGTATGAGGTGGAAGCCTCAGATTACTGAGAGTGAGATTGTGTAGAGGCCATGCTCCGAAACTGCAACCCTCACATTGCCTGTATGCTCATCTTGGTATACCGGTAGAGAGGGATTTTAATGCAGCAAAAAAATTCCAGAAGAAGCAACTGCAACAGCCAAACCTGAAAGTATCTAAAGAATCAAAAAGAGGCTTACCATCCAACCTTGGTCTTTCCCAAGCATGTCCTTCTCTCTTGTCAGTACCAGTCATGATCAATAGCGTCCCGTGTACAGCCGTGTTTGATACTTTCTCCCAGCACTTTCTCCCTCAGAGACAAAAAAAAAAAGAGAATAAAAAAAACGAACGCTGGCAATCTGCTCGGGGATCTAAAAACCTTGTAGGGTACAGGGAATCTGTAATTTACCTAAAGCTGATAACACATCTGTATGTTGTTTTGTTATGAAAGATACTGATCCTACCTTCCTGTGCATATTAGGACTTGACTTTTTAGTGGAGTCTGGTTTGCAAATTAACTTTGGGGAGCATACTTTCAGCAGACCAGGTAGGGAGCCGTTTCTACTGTGTGCCACACCTCCAGCTAGAATCACACTTTACATGGCCAACCCATTACTCCTAATGACAAGTACCGCAGCAGAAATGATCACCAGCTTAGTAAACAAATCTGACATACTAGAAAAAAGAAAAAACACAACTGCTAGAGCTGCTGTTATAACAACCTTCAGTGTACATCTGGGGAGGATGAAGACACTGAGAAGGCTGTTGGAAGTGGCCTACTGGCCGGAGAGACGTAAGGATGTCTGGGAATAATGCAAGAAATGCACCATGTCAGATGCACAAACTTCGCATCAGTAAGCTCCTCCATCTGCCGTCAATAGGGAGTGGTACCAAAGCTCACCATGGCCTACCATCCTCAAACCAATATTACTGAAAGGGCAAATCAGACACTGAAATTTATGATTGTGGGCTATCTCAGAGGGAAACATAAGTGGTTTAAGGAGCTTTCAACATTTTCCCAGTGTTCAGGTGGAATATTTTTGAAAACAGTTTCCTTTGTACTGTGTTATGAGCAACTCCTAAGTCTTGTAACTGCAACTAAAGCACCACACACATCATCACAATGTTGGTCACAGGAGATGTGTTTTTGGCTCTGCATTTCTAGAAGGGTCTTCACCACCTTCCCCATCAGGTGGACTGATGAAGCAGAGCAGGATTTACAAGCCTGCTTCCCGCTCACTGATTGGTCTGTTTTTGAAGCTGCTGCCAACAATCTGGACGAGCTCACAGAGACTGTAACATATATCAGTTTTTGTGAGGATATGTGCATTCCTACCAGGACGCGTTTAATCTACAACGACAAACCATGGTTCACTGCAAAACTCAGCCAGCTCAGTCAGGCCAAAGAAGATGCTCGCAGGAATGGGGACTGAGGTTTGTACAAACAGGCGAAATGAACACTGGAAAAGGAGATTAGAGTGGCAAAGAGGAATTATTCCAAAAAGCTACGAACTCAAATCTCCACTGGTGACACAGTTTCTGTGTGGCAAAGTTTGAAAGACATTACCAATTACAAGTCACCATCCCCCAGCAATTTTGTTGAATCAACAACTGGCAGACGATCTGAATGAGTTCTATTACAGGTTTGAGCGTACACCATTCTCACCTCCTGCATCCCCCGCTTCCCCAACTCCTGAGAGAACACCATTAACACCTCCTGTGACTCCCCCCTTCCTGCTGTATTGATCAGTGTGCTGACCAGCTGTATTGAAAACGTGTGCTGACCGGCTGGCCCCCATCTTCACTCAGATCTTCAACAAATCACTGGAGCTGTGTGAAGTCCCTTCTTGCTTCAGATGCTCCACCATCATTCCTATCCCAAAGAAACCCAAAATTACTGGACTTAATGACAATAGACCTGTTGCTCTAACGTCTGTGGTCATGAAATCATTTGACAGACTGGTGTTGGATTATCTGAAGGACTTAACTGGCCCCACTGCAGTTTGCTTATAGAGCAAACAGGTCTGTGGATGAAAATTAAGTGAAAGTGACAATCTGGTCATACATGAACACACCACAGCACACGGTGTGAACAGCACGAAATACTTCCTCTGTATTTAACCCATTCACCAAGTGAAGCAGGGGCAGCTATGAACACAGCCCCAGAGGAGCAACGTGTGGGGACGGTACCTTGCTAAGGGTACCTCAGAGGTGCCTAGTGGTCTTGGGAATCGAACCTGGACTTTCTGATCACAGGGCAAATGCCTTAACCACTAGGCTACCAGCTGCCCCAATTAACCTAGCTCTGTAGTCAATATGGGACTGCATTATGTACTGCAACATCTGGACAGACCAGGGACTTACGTGAGTATCCTGTTTGTGGACTTCAGCTCTGCCTTCAATACCATCATCCCATCACTCCTCCACCTCAAATTAACCCATCTCTCTGTCCCTAGCTCTATCAGTGGATTATCAGCTTTCTGACAGATAGGCAGCAGCTAGTGAGAATGGGTAAAATCACATCCAGCACCCGTATGAGCAGCACTGGTGCCCCTCAAGGTTGTGTTCTCTCCCCACTGCTCTTCTCCCTGTATACCAATGACTGCACCTCTAAAGACGCCTCTGTCAAGCTCCTGAAGTTTGCAGAGGACACTACACTCATCAGCCTCATCCAGGATGGTGATGAGTCTGCTTACAGACAGGAGGTTAAAGAGTTGGCTGTCTGATGCAGTCTTAACAACCTGGAGCTCGACACACTCAAGAGTGGAGATGATTGTGGACTGCCACAAAATTTGCTTTATATTTTGGAAATAGTAGATTAGGGGGCAAAACCCCAAATAATGCCGTGAGTCCTACTGGCTCAAGTTGAACCGCAACACAGACGGAAATTGAACTAAATACCTGCAGCCAATATGCATGTAAAGTAGGGTATGACCAAAACATATGAATATGAGTGGTTGGGGCTTGGTGACACCTCTCACAAGTTTAGCACAGATGGACGAAGAATGAACGACACAGAATGGCATTCCACCTCTCCTCTGAAATGACCTCCCCCACGTCTCCCTCCCACTGAGCCTTAATGTTATCAAGAAATGATGGACGCAGCGAGTGAATAAGACTGTACAGACGTGATATCAGCCCTTTTATGGAAAAAAAATGGCATAAGGAAGGAGTCTATGGGTGAGGCATCCGGAAGATCCGGAAAGTGGGGGATCAAATTGCAGACAAAACTACGGACCTGCAAATACCTAAAGAAATGTGTACTTGGCAACAAAAACTTTTGTGAAATCTGCTGAAATGATGCAAAAGTATTATCAATATATAAATCACTAAATGTCTTAATGCCCAAATTGGACCACACAGAAAATGTGCCATCAATCAAAGAGGGATGAAAAAATGGATTGGCTGATATTGGAGCTGAAAAAGAAAATGCCTGCAGGCCAAAGTGGCGTCGAAATTGATTCCAAATTCGTAAAGTGTTCCTTACTAAAATGTTGTTACAATAAGGGGAGAGTGCAAAAGAAAGGGGGGTGTGAGTGAGAGCAGTCAATAAAGCCGGTTTAGAAGAAAGTGACTCCATATTCAGCCATGAAGGAGGGTCTGGCAGCACTTCTAAATGAGTCCACAGATTAATTATTCTGATATTTGTTGCCCAATAGTAAAACCTAAAATTAGGCAGTGCTAAACCACCAAGGGACTTTGGATTCTGCAAAAGTTCTCTCCTTAGTCGAGGGACCTTCTTATTCCAAATAAACTGCGAGATTAAAGAGTCCAGTTTTGAAAAAAAAGTTTGAGGAAGAAATACTGGTATGCACTGAAAAAGGTAAGACAATTTGGGAAGGATAGTCATTTTTACTGCATTAACCCAGGCCATGTGTAATTAACCCGGTACATGTGTAATGACAATAAAGTTTAATCTAATCTAATCTATCAGGGACAAGGGCAGTAACGACCAGCGATGAAAATCTTCCTGTATCAGAGTCAGTAAAGGGGCAAAATTGTACTTAAACAATTCCGTAAATTTGACTCTTATCTGAATACCAAGGTATGTAAAACCCGATTGAACAATTTTGAAAGGAAAATCCAGGGAGGTATTACAGGAAGCATTGTTCAAGGGAAGAAACTCGCTCTTGTCCAAGTTTACCCTATAGCCAGAGATGCAACCAAATGACTTGAGAATATCAAGCACAGCTGGAACTGAAACAGAAAGATTAGAAATGTAGAGTAGCAAATCATCTGCATAAAGAGAGACTCTCTGTTCAAGGCCATTTCTAACCAGTCCAGTTATACCAGAATCAGACCGAAAGGCAGCGGCAAGTGGCTCAATGGCAATAGCAAATAAAAGAGGACTTAATGGGCAACCCTGTCGAGTGGAAAGGAACAGAGGAAAATACTCTGAATGAGTATTATTTGTTCTAACTGATGACATAGGAGAAGAATAGAGCAGTTTTATCCAGGAAATGAACCTTAGACCAAAGCCGAATCGCCCCAATGCATAAAACAGATAATCCCACTCCACCCGGTCGAAGGCCTTCTCTGCATCTAAAGAAATCAGGGCTTCTGAGTCAGATGAATCTGAAGCACCGTACATGACATTAAAGAGTCTTCTTAGGTTATAAAAAGTGTGTCTATTCTGAATAAACCCTGTTTGATCCGGAGAAATAATGGAGGGCAAGACAGATTCCAATCGCATAGCTATTAATTTGGATAAGAGTTTTACATCTACGCAAAGTAGACTTATAGGACGATAGCTTGTACATAACAGCGGGTCCTTGTTCCTTTTCAAAATTAGGGATATTGAAGCCTGATTAAGTGTTGGGAGTAATGTGAGCAATTCGAAGGATTCATTAAACATTTCAATCAAAACCAGTGCCAATTTATCAAAACAAATCGTATAAAACCACTGGAAAACCGTCCGGACCTGGACATTTCCCAGATTGCATAGATAGCGTGGCTGCTTTAAGCTCGTCCACAGTAATTGGCTCTTCCAACTTCTGTACCAAGACCGAGTCCACTTTAGTCAAATCCAGTGAATCAAAAAATGAAAATGGTCATTAATTTCTAATGGATCTGTTAGACCACAAGAGGTTTGAATTTGTAAAATTTGATGGAGGCGGCCTGCCGTAACTGATGAGCTAAGAGTTTACTGGACTTGTCACCATATTCATAATGTGAATGTTTAGTTTTAAGTAACAAGTCCTCAACTTCATTAGTAGAAAGGATATCAAACTCCGCTTGAAGAGAAAGGTGCTCCTTATATAAGTTCGGAGACGGACAGGAAGCATAGATCTTATCAAGCTGACCAACACGCTGGCTTAATTCTTGCAATTTACTTCTTCTTTGCTTATTCTCAAAACTGCAATGTGAAATAATTTCACCTCTTATGTACGCCTTAAAAGTTTTCCAAAGAAACACCTGGAGTCCTATTAACAGAAAGAAAAAAGTCAATTTGAGCAGAGACAAAGTTAACAAAAGTCCTGTTGAGCAATTGCCTTGTATTAAGGCGCCAGGGAGGGCGTGATGTATTTCGCTCCTTCATGTAGAGTTCTAATGTTACCAGGGCATGATCTGATATTAGGATAGGGTTGTACACACATGACCGAACTGAATGGAGAAGCCGATTATCTATGAGAAAATAATCTATATGAGTAAATGTATGGTGGACATGTGAAAAGAAGGAATACTGTCTCCCGGTCGAATTTTGAAAACGCCAAGGATCGGAAATAGAAAACTCATCCATAAAAGGACAATATGGTTTTAGAAGACTTTGAGGGAGCAGTTTCAGAAGAACGATCAAATGTAGTCAAGCCAGCAGTTAAAGTCACCGCCCATGATAAGCGTGTGTGTAGACATATCAGGCAATCTAGAAAACATTGATTGGAAAAAAACATTATCCCAATTAGGTCCGTATACATTGGCGAAAATGACTGGATTGTTATATAGCTGTCCTGTCACAAAAACAAATCTCCCGTTAGGATCTCGGATAACATTAGTACATTGAAAAGGAACACTTGTGTACCAACACTGCCACCCCGCTAGATTTTCCTCTAAATGAAGAATGAAACACTTGACCTACCCATTTCCTCTGCAATCTAATATGGCTGGAAAGATCTAAATGAGTCTCTTGGAGGAAAACTATGTGCTCCTAACTGTTGTGATGTGATGAAAAACCTTACTGCGCTTTATCGGGTTATTTAAACCATTGCAGTTCCAAGTAATTAATTTAAGACCAGTCCCTGATTGTTGACAATTTAAACTGTGGCATTATTTATGTAAACAAGTGGATCAATGTATGTGCCTACAGTGTAGTATGGAATGTCTAACAACTGCAACATTATAACTAGAATATAAAGGTGACCACACAACTTGAAAAACCCACCCTTACTCTGACAAAACAAAAAACAAGCCCCCCTTCCCACCCTCCGGCTGAAGCGCCCAACCAGCCCAGACGCAAGCAAAACCCAGAAAATACCAGAATCACTTAGGTTACTCCAAAGCAACATCTAAGCACCCACAAGTTTGCGTAACAAGTGTAAATAAAATGTATAGATGACACAGAAAACATTTAAATTGGCTCATACAAATAGCCCCAATGGCAAACAGAAATGAAAAAGGGAACAGCATAACAATCCAGTACAGTAAAACCAAATAGCCTACTAGGCAGCCAGCATCGTTCTTAGACTGTAGCACCCGGGGAGACCACAGACCTAAGGTTTGTGTTCACAAAGTCCATTGCCTTGCCCGGGTCTTCAACTACACGCATCTCCACCAGGCGGAGTAATCCTGAGGATCGCAGGGAACCTTAAGCCAAACTTCACCCCGGGGCATGAAAGCAGCCAGCGCTTAACATCTGAAAAAGCAGCAATAAAGAGTCTTTTACCCCGGTACAGGAGAGGCGACGTCCGAGAACTTTCTCCCGCCCGACGTAAAATATCATTCCTCACATGAAAGAAAGGCACTCTAGCAACGAACGGCCTTGGTTGTTTGCCATCTTTAGGTTTGGGTCGAAGAGTGTGATGCGCGCGATCGAGCAGGGGCACCTCATCCAGGCCGAGTGCTTCCTTCAACAACTGTGGGACAAACTCGGTAGGTCGTGCACCCTCGACCCCCTCCGGTACCCTAACCAACCTTATGTTGTTCCTCGTCGCTCTACCCTCCAGGTCTTCACATTTGTCCGTTAACAACTGAACTTGAACTTTTAGCGTGGAGACCGTAGAGTTCAGCATGGCTAACGAGTCACTGTGGTCTGTGGATGCGCGCTCGAGTGCGCTCTAATGTGTAAATGCACCAGTCTGGGAAGGAATAGTAGAGCTATGATCTTGAACTACATGTTTTTAAAATCCTGAAAATGTCCCAAACACAAATGAGCACCCAGTCTCTGCACAATGTAAACAAACTCTTTCCTGGGTAAAGGCCATGGTAACATTTCAAATGGGGACATATAAAGATTTGCAAATGAAACATGTAAACATTTCTGGTGATCAGTAAATTGCCTCTCCATCAATTTACTAATTTGCATTCAGAAATCTAGCTGAAATCAAAATGTGCCTTGAACAGCTCATCATAATTTGCTTTACAACATTTGATAAGCAGCAACATACAATGTTACTTTAAACCTAAAACAAAGCTTCAGTTATTTGTGAAATGAAGGTTGGCCACTTTGCAAGATATTTCCGAGCTGTCTCCTTTCCAAACAACATCAAATAACTTGAAGTATTGTTCCATCTGAAATTAGATAAGTCAGTAACTCAAATGTATGAAAAAAAAAATTCTCCAGAAACCAATTGTGCACATCATTGTATATCTTCATAGATAAGATATCAAGTTTTAAGGTTAAAGTTTATTGTTAGGTTTAGGGTTAGTAGGGACACAATTGTTTTAGTTTGGTGGTAATAAGCTCTTTTCTGTCTGTACTGTATCACATACTTACCCATTCATTTTTGGAGAAATTATCCTCTAGATGTGGAAATAAAGCCACAATTCCTTGGGCATATTTAATGCACACAGTTTGAGGGGTACACTTCTGGGAAAAAAAAAGCAACAATCTTGTAAGACGTGCAAAGAAACATGCCATTTTCATAATTAAGCTTTATACACATCCATGTGTAACGGATGAAATGAATGCTTTATTATTTTTCTTTTTGATATTTCACATTAAAATCCTCCTTTCCAAAATGAATTCTTGTGTAATGTTCAAGTTTTACAAAGACAACATTGAAGCTTTTACTTTGAAATGGGTGTTCACGATGTCATTGGTGCTGGAACACACGCTTTCTTCAGTGGACAATGCGTGCGCTGACGTACTTCCGTTTAAATTTCAGCCAGCTCGAATACTTCCGTTAGCCTACGCGTCTAAGCTAGTGAACAATGAGAAGAATTAAATACCAGAAAACAGCTGAGCATTGCTGTGTGCCGTTATGCCAGGCTTCTAGTAAGTACAACCGCGTACTTAGTTTCTTTACTTTTCCTTCGGATGTGGAGATAAGGGGTAAATGGATCATCGCTATCCGGAGGGATAAGTTTGCCGTAACGCCTCACACCCGGGTGTGTAGCCGGCGTTTTAAACATGAACACAAGATCGTGAGCCGGCATCAGAGAAAGGGTGACGACTGCTTAAAAAGGGAGCTGTTCCAGTATTATTCGCATGGAATAATTTCTCCCTTCCACCTCCAAGACCTGGGGTTTGGGAATGAAGACCAAGACCGCCGCCAGAGGTTGACATGGAGGATAATGCACCTGACAGTGCAGACGCCCCAATGGACCACGATTATGCCTTGGGTCCCAGTCCTGCAGTTGTCGATTTGGTGCTGGAAGAAAATGCATCTCTCCGAGAGGAAATTAGATTGCTGCGCCAACAGATCAGGGGCCTTAGATCAGGGGTTCGGCATCCATCTTTTTGCAGCCTCTGACAAAGATATCCGGTTCTTTACAAGGTAAGTCAAGTCCGGATATTTAAGATAGGCTAGCGTAAGTGTGTGTTTGTACAGTGCAATGGCCTAAATGCATTATTAACACAGTATTGTTAACTACTTCTGAGTATTAGTAGTTCTTAACAGTTGATATTAAATAACTGAGGAACTCAAGAGAGGAACTCACAGAATCAGCCACAACCCATTCCCTGCAGCCCATCAAGGAGTTGTTCCTTTTCTTGAATTATCTAGCCCTTGGCTCCAAGCAGCAGGACCTTGCTGACCAGTACAGTATCCATCAGTCCACAGTCAGCTGAATCATTACATCATGGAGCAACTTCCTACACAGTACTTGGCTCAGTGAGGATCTGGATACCTCAGGAGCAGATGCGTAAAAATCTGCCAGCAGATTTGAAGGACTTCCCCGACACTACATTTATCCTTGACTGCACAGAGCTGAGGTGTCAATGGCCATCTTCCCATGTCCAGAGTGAGGTGTTTTCCTCTTAAAATACCACTGCACTCTGAAAGGGCTCATTGGAATTACACCACATGGGGCAGTGACGTTCGTCTCTTCACTATATGCCGGGTCTATCAGTGACAAGCAGATCACCCGTGAATGTGGTCTCCTTACCTTCCTAAAACCTGGGATTGCTGTCATGGCAGACCGAGGTTTTCTTATAGATGACGTTGTACCATGCAAGATTTACAGGCCAGCATTCCTCTCTGG
>JBBJLR010038212.1:0-10000 GCA_037577145.1 Brachypetersius gabonensis
CACACACACACACACACACACACACACACACACACACACACACACACACACACACACACACACACACACACAGCCTCTTTCAATCTCAATCACATAGTTGCTTGTTCGATTGTTTTATTATAATTTTGTCAGAAAGAGCATGTGTGTGTTTGTGTGTGTCTGGATCTGGAATCTGCATCGCTATCACTATAATATTAAAGGTGATCAGTGGTTTTAGGTGTATTTGGCAAAGGCCTTCACACATTCCAGCCGCTGTCAATAAAAACATCCTCAAAGGGAAAAAAAAGGTTCTGTGACTGTAACTCTGTGAATGAGAGGAAAAACGCAATGATCCAACTAATAAGTACCACAAGTGTCTCCCTGGACTACCAGTAATTTAGACAGCTGTAGACTGGCCTCGGTGTTCTATAGGTGGCTACAACCCAGAGTAAGGATAAGATGCAGTTCTGATGAGGACTGACAGCACTGTCTAAAAAAACCTAAGAAATACAGAAACTGAAAACAATATGACCGATCTTAAGAAAAGTCCGTGCACACAACCCAGTACATTATTCATTGTAAATGAATTGACTTGACCCTCCTTATATGTTTGAGTTCAGTTTGACCCCAATTTGCCTCAAATTACTTTTCTTAATTGAATGGGGACAAACTGAGTAAACACAAAAATCAACATGTTTCCAGTGTCCTGCCTCTCTCTTCTTTGGGGCCGAATCCACATATAGGAGTGTGAGAACTGCTGATAGGTCACATTACATGGGAGAGGGAACATGTGTTTTCCACCTTGTTATGGCATTACATGCCTGTTTTATTTAAAGCACTATATAAGTTGTTAACAAAGAAACATAAAGTACCTGACACACAAACCAGGGCTATTTTAATTTCAACCATTTTCTGGAGGTTTTATTTGCTGGAGTCAAACTCATGTTAGCAAATGTAAACAAAACACAAGGATTAATAAATCTCTTTTGGTCCTACTATTCCCCATCTCTTGTTCCAGCAGTTGATGTATTAAATCAGGGGCTTTATGAGAAGAGAAACATGCAAATATTATAATATACTCTATATATATAGAGTAGATTTGACTGTAGAGTGCCATCAGCAGATATGGTGTAACCTTCTCCCTGTCTTTTCCCTGTTTCTTGGCTTTTTGTTATGTTTGTTCTGTTCAGTTGTTGTTTACCTGTTTCATGTGAGTCTGTTTGGGTCTTGGCCCCACTTTAGCCCCTGCTTGTGTCACCTCCCCTGTCCAGGTGTTTCCCATTGTCTACTAAGTGTTTAGTCTGTGTTTTAATCTGTGTTTATGGATTCCTATTAAAACCTCTTGTAACTCTGGTCTTGGTAAAACTCTCTTTTAGAATTCTGTTACTGTCATTTCTAGTTTTCTTGAGTCTTTGTTAAAACTGTTCCTTTTCCCCTTTGGTTTCTGCTGTGCCCCTGTTCTCGTTATCCCTTGGACCATCTTGTGTTTTGGTATTTTACAGAGTTACTGAAGAAACAATCAAATTTAGACATAAATATTTCAAATTGTCCTTCATGCTGATAACATTTTAAGGGCTCAAGTTCACACCTTTATCCATATATAACCCCTGTCCACCCTCACTCTGGAAATAAAAGGGACAGCAGGGCGATAGAACGGATCTGATGGAGAGGTTGGTTGGTACCTGCATACACTCAGTGCTCATGCATCGTATTAGTCGTATTAGATGTGCAGAGACACAGCAACATGTTTGGGATTATTTGGAAGTAAGCCTGCTTTGGACTGATGGGTGGAAAATAGTGACAGCGTCTGAGAGAACAAGCTCTGAATGGAAATGGCATAAATAGCATTTTTGTAATGGCTTGACAGGACTGACAGGGAAGCTGAGGACTAAAATTCTGATGTTCATATAACGTAATAGGATAGATCAGGGATGTCAGACTCCAGTCCTAAAAGGCCAAACTCATTTAGAGCTGCCAAAAGATGTTAAGACATCTATCGCCATGAGTCAGACAGAGCGCCAACTGTCTGGGCACCATAGAGTTTGCGGGGTTGAGCTGATTTGAGCATGTGCAGCTGAGTAACCATGCCAAAAGTGCAACAACTGAGAAACTGTCATCATACAGCCAAACAAGTCCTTATATGGAAGTTCCCCCGGTTTGTGTTGATACTGGAGGTGGCACACGTCATGCTGAGCTTTGTTGAGTTATTGTCATTTAAAAATAAACACTACTGTACATTTTTAAAAATGGCATCCCACGCAAATGAACATGAAGAACAAAAATTAACAAGACAACTTTCAGGACAGAATCCAAGAGAACTTTCAGAACAGTCTCCACCCACAAGTGGGTTGGGAAAACCCGGAGAGGAAGGGGGTCTGGAGAGCGGCAGAGTGCCGGCGCGCCGAGAGAAAGAGCAGCAAACAGCGACTGTGTAGGAGAACAAACACTGGTTATATTTACTGAAATCAGATTTCACTAATTTACTATGTGTTATATGTGTTAATAATGACTGAAGGGAAAGCTTGAAGGTTCAGTAAAAATTGCAAACCAAGGCAAAGCTGGCATTGCAAGAATGACAGGAGCGGAAAAGTATATCCATATATCTTTGTCTGAGATGACAGTTGGCCAGGCGCTCAATAGAAGTGTCAAACTAGATGGATGATTTCAAGTGACTAAGAGGGCTGCCTAGTCTAGCTCAAAATGAGCAACCATTTAACGCAAGTGCTAAGAGCAAGTCTGCATAATAAGATTCAGATGTAATCTGGGAATAAGTAGGCAGTGCCTGACGCTGCTACACTAATGTACATATTGTGTTAATGGTGAAGGCAAATGAGCTGCGGATGAGAAGCATGTTATATTTAAAGCTGAGGACACGGATAAAATATTTACCACCTTAAAGATGTCCGTATTCAAGCAAATCATTTAATTAAAGCAGTCGAGGGAGGAGCGGGAGAAGTGGTCTCGGGCTGAGTGATTGTATGATTGTAAGTAAATAAGGATGTCAGCCAAATACCCCCTTAAACTAATAAGATCAAAATTTGCTTCTTTACTTTATTACTGTAACTACGAAGCTAACATGGCTAACAAACACTAGAGGCCACTAGTTGCCTAGTTACCTCTGTCCCGTTCTCTTCCTGTTTACTTCAGTTTAGTTCTACAAAATCAAAGTTAAATAATTTCCCACTTACCTCCAAATTTTGCTTCATTAGCTTACTACAGAGATACAAAGCTTAAATGGCTAAAGGCCAGTAGTTACCTTCATTGTTTTCATAAAAATGCATCACCAAAACTACTCTCAACCAGTTCAAACAGCACCCAGTCCTTCACTGGCAGTGCAGATTTGTGGTCTGGTTTAGGATACAGTGTGATTTCCTGTATGCTATAAGAATAAATAACACTTCACCACCACAAGCAACCATTAAAGACACCAGCTGATACAAAATGGCTGTAAATTAGAGGGGGTCAGATTCTTCTATATTCATAACCATCACTGTCATAAAAACTGATTGATTCAAATAAAGACCCTGTGGTCTAAAGTGGCTGCTCACAGCTTTTGGTTACTCTGTGAAACGTTATTTTTATAGCGTTCCTTTTTATAGCGTTCCTTTTTATAGCATGCAGTAAAGTCATACTATGTCCTAAACAAAGACAAGTCTGAGCTGGGTGTGTTGAGGAAGTATTTACAGAGAAGATTTGAGTGGTTTTTTTTATTTACTTGTAGTGTTTGTCTCACCCAGAAAAAAATGACAAGATTATTTTGGCTGAAAAGGGTTGAAAAAATGTCTACATTAATGCTGTCAGCAGTACATAAGAGGTCAGAGAATTGTCCAGGAGGAAGCTGTGGTTTCCCGTTTAATCTTTGATTGCCAAATTCATTAAAAAGATGATTTTGCCAGATGTCTTAGATTTGGTTGAAAAGACGTCTATAAAAACATTGCAAGGTTAAAGTTGAAATGAAAACTTGACATAATATACAATGTTTACACCCCTTCAATTCAGGTGGCCCCTGCCTTTCAGCGAAAGTCGATCTTAATGCTTCAGCAGACCAAATAATTTTGGACAACACAATGTTTCCAATTTTGTGGACACAGTTTGGGGAAGTCATGGTTGGATATATATATATATATATATTATGGCTGGGAAAGTTAACGCGTTATTATCGCGTTAACGCATTATTTACTTAACGGCGACAATTATTTTATCGCGCATTAATAGGTGCCTTCACCGAAGTAACGCGAGCAGGGGCGGACTGGGACTTTCTTTACCAGGTTGGGTTTACGCATCTCGGCCGCATCTTGGGCCTTTTTGACGGATGCACAGACAAAAGTAATGGGACATGTGACCCCTGCGAAAACCAGACGACACGTACGGCGCTCCCATTACTTTTGTCCATATAAGACGCCTGACTCTAATACTGGCTCCGCCCACATGCTCTGCAGCTGCTATAATGGCTGTGCTCCCATGCTCTGGGAACTTGCTAGATAACAAGCTAGATAAAACCTGAACTGAATAAAACCTAAAAACAGTATATTTAGTACAGACTTAAAGGTGCGATTAATCGCGAGTTAACTATGGGAAACATGAGATTTCACTTTAAAATCATAATTGTTGGGCTAAACCACACAACCCAAAGATTATGGCTGCATCTGAAACTGCAGAGAGCTGTCTTCATGCCTTGCTGTTTAATTAGCATTAAAGTAATGAAGGTATGAAGAAATGAATCTGTAACTGCATCTGAGATTATTCGACTGGCTGCCTATCTGTCTCAGAAAAACACCTGAGAAGACAGAATTTGTTATGTTTCAGACAGTCTGCAGCACTACAGGAATTCACTACAGACACCAAATGTTCTATAATGCAGCAGCATCTTCCCCATAAAGACTTTCAGACACAGAAAGTTAGCCACAGTGCAGCCAGAGTAATCCTAATGTTTATCCAAGGAAATCAACCTAATGTGACCTACAGAAATGGCAGAATTGTAATACTGTACTTCACATTTGAATGAAAGGGAACAGTTAACAATGTCTTGTTTTATTTCATTAGCATGAATTATCTCAAATAATTTCATTCAAACAGTTTTTTGAATGAAAACATAAACCGAAGTGTAAGAGGATTTGGAAGACAAAGACAAGTTTTCAAGTGTCTCAGAATCCACATCAGTAGTTCAGCACAAAAGAGAGCCTTGTCATAACTTTCCCTGGTTCAGTTTATTCAGCTTTCCTTTCTCACCACAGACTGTTTGTCCCCTGACAGACATCACCCCCCAGGCAATCCTGTCCACCCAGCAAAAAAAAAGCTCTTCAAGTGTCCATGTTCAATCTAACGCAGTCAAAAAAGGTTACTAGGCAGTGTTGTTAGCTTAACAGCATACTAGTAGGGGTGCTAGCAGAAATGAATGTATATACAGCTGTAATGTAAACATACTCTGGAAATGAATAAGAGACCAGAGCAAAAATGTTCAGTTTCTCAGGTTTTATCTTTTATTCCCTTATGTTTGAAGAACGGCTGACAATATTTCTCCTAATTTCTCAGGCAGCCCCTGGTGGTGGGTGCTGGTGCGGGCGGGGTCTGTGACCTGGTGTCTGGGGGCGGCTCGCCTGCGGGCGGGGTCTCGTCTGCAGTGGGGGCATCCGCGTTTCACCGGGCATGTCACCCACCTGCGGTGGCTTGGCAGATACCGGCTGAAACCTCAGAGGACTGGCATGTCCTGGGGGGCTGGGTAGGGTTAGAGTGAGGGGAATCAAGCAGTGGGTAGAGGACCTCAGCCTCAGGCCACCTTGTCAGTACGAGTGGGGGGATGTCTGTGTTTGTCTGGCTCATCGACAGGGCCGTGTTTGTCTGTGTTTGTCCAGCGCTGCCCTGGGGGAGTCAGCAGTACCTCTGGACGTTGTCTTCAAGGCCTGGCACCCACTGCCCCCTTAGCAGGGTAGGTATGTTTGTATGGGGTTTTTTTCCCTCCCCGCCCAACACATTTAGGGTCTTGGAGGGTGAAGGGGCTACAGGGGTCCCAGTGGGCTGCTTTGGTGGGCTGTGTTTGGCCATCCAACTGGTCTCATTACGTGAGGAGAGTGCTGATTACAGCAGTGTTTTTATACTTTGTGTAGGAATTTAACAGACACTCGCATGGAATGGTTGTCACACATAGAGATGCTGATTTAAAAATAAATTGCAGTGGTCTTTTTTTTTTCTTCCTGAACTGTATATATACAGTACTGTGCAAAAGTCTTAGAAGCTGTTTACTGCTGGGCAGTGGTGGTAAGTTAAGGAAACAAGTAAAGTTAAGCAGTGAACAGTTATGGACACTCATAGTATTGTTCTGTTGAACTGAGTACAAACGGCGCTACCAGAGAAATATTACTAAACGGGCTCCGGTTGCTACTCGCTAACAAGCAGCGCAGTGTAGTTTCGCCTGGGTCCTAATGCCCGCCTTCTACATACAGCAGCTTCAACAGCCAGTCCATCATTTTAATTCAATAATGATAGCTAGACTTATTATTTTTAATTTCGATTAATAGTCTTATTTCTATTTGTGAAGTGCGTATCTGCGCTCAGTGATATATTGTATGAAATGTTTGGATATATAATTTAAAAATAGTAGAATGATGATTGTATATTTAGGGTGGCTTAGGATCATTTTGGGGGGGGCTTTAATCTAGATTAATCTAGATTAATTTCAAAATTACAGTGAGATTAATCTAGATTAAAAAAAATTATCTATGCCCACCACTAGTTAAAACACTTACATTACCACAAATACAAACAACATTAATACAGTAAATGGTGCTTTTATGTGGAAAGTGTTCGCTGAACCATTTCCAGACCTCTTTCCTCATGGAAGCCCAGTTTCCATGGTTTGGCTCTAAGACCTAAGATTAAATTAGGTAATTATGGAATTTTACTCATTCACCCAATGACTGGAGGCCCTGAGCAGAAACCTGGATCCAAACCTGTGTTCTTCAAACCAATTTACAAAATATTCACCACGTTTTAGAAAAAATAAATCTTGGTTGTTTGCATTTATTCTAATATTCAGCTGTTTTTGCTGGCAGAAAGAAACCCATTGCTGATGAAACTTCAAACAATTTGCACAGGTGCCTAAGACTTTTGCACAGTACTGTATTTGATTGTGTGTGTGTGTATAGTCTAAATAAAGGATAACACGTTACCGCACAACAGCATTCATATTCATTTCCATCTTTTCTGAAGACTGACTCATTAACATAACCTAAATTAACATAACCCATATTTTATCAACCATTCAATTAAATCCAATAGAATTTTATTTATATTGCACTTATTACAAAGCAGCTTTACAGAGTCCAGGTCCCCCTAGTGAGGAACGCAAAGGCAACAGAGAGGAAAAACTCTGGAGGAAGAAATCTCAATAGGGGAACCCATCCTCCTCAGGTCCCGGAGAGAAAGAAAAAAGTTGCCATAACATTTTCTGGGCTGAAATAACATCAAATTATATGTGAGGTTTTATAAATCTTGTTGTAGGCCTGTGCCAGTTGGCACTAAGGTTTATGTAGGTATGATGCAGCCTTATGAAAAGAGCCATAAAGTCATAAAGTACTTATGACTTATGCAGGAACACATTATAGATTTAAATGTTTCCTGTATCAGGTCATGTTTTACCTCAGTTATTTTTACACACATGAACTACACACACACGCACGCGCACACGCACACACACGCACACACATGCACACACACACATGGGGCTCCCCTCACAACAGTTCTTAATGAGTGTGCAAAGCTGGTAATGGTGAGGTTGAGAGGTTGGAGGCCTGCTGTGCTGAGGGGCACAGTGCTGTAGCTTTCCGGGGAGCGTTTCACGAGCGGAGAGCAGCCTGGTCTTCATTCAGCTGCTTCACTTTAGAGCACATTTCTGGTGCTGTTCTCACAAAATGACAATTTTCAACTTCAATCCTACACTTTCAAAATGATCAATATTTAACACAGTTTATGGGAGGGTTCTCCAGTAATAAATTCTTTTATTTAGAAACCATAGTGAACAAATACCCTGCTCACACAAGCAATAAGGCTGTGACCATATTAAAATCCAAACCAGCTCAGATTAGGGCATCAAAAAAGACCGGCGGCTCCAGGGGACCCACAGGCGCCTAAACAATTAAGCAAGTAAAATTCAGTATAAAGAAGCGCAAACTATATTAGTGCAATATATATGACTATAATATAGAACTATAACTCTGATCAGAAGGTTGTGGGTTTGAATCCCAGGACTGCTAAAGGCAGCTCAGAGGTTCCCTTGAGCAACGCACCGTCCCCACACACTGCTCCCTGCGCGGTGGCAGAAGGGTTCTGGTTAGACTAATAACAATAATTCATGTCAGCATATCCCTAAATAAAACAACCACACAAGAACAACAAAAGCATGCAATTATTTTTTTGATGAATGTTTTGTTTTCATTGAGTCAGATCCAGTCATACATATCAGACATGTGTCGATTGATAGCAAAATTCAATTTAAACAGGTCCCAACAAACAACAAAAACACCCAGTTGAAGCCAGATTGGACTGGTAAAGTGGGCCCATTCACATTCCGCCCATAAATAAGACCCAAAACACATTACCATGTAAACAGTACTGTAATGATAATTAGGTCATCACCAAAGCTGTTGTAGCTACAGGGTGTTAAAGGAGGGTTATATGACAATATTTGCCATTAATCAGATAAATTATGTTGTTACTTGTGGCCTCAGGGTTAGGGTTCTGCCCCTGCAATCAGAACGTTGTAGGTTTGAATCACACTCAACCCATTCATGAAGGGAAGCAGCGGGCAGCCAGGAACACAGCACTCAGGGAGCAGAGTGTGGGGATGGTAACAGGGGTTACTCAGTGGTGCCACTAGCAGTCTTGGGATTAGAACCCATGACTTTCTGATCGCAGGGCAAACACCCTGAACACAAGACCACCAGTTTCCCATAGAGTCTAAATAAAATCTATGAAAAATGAAACTCAATATGAAAACATGTATACAGAAATGCTGGGGATAAATAACACAACTGAATGAAATCTACTGACACAAATGATAGTTTGGAGTAAGTAGTTGCACTTAGTAGAGAATCAGTAGTCATTTTAAGTAATAAAAAACTAATATTGACATAAGTAGTGATATTGCACATAAGATATTGCAAGTAATAAAAGGATTCAGCACCCACTTACATCACATGATATTGCACTGAGATATTGCTCTGGCCAACTGCAAGCTTTAGGGCGAAACTGGGCCTGTTTAATTAGGTTTAATAGAGCATGATGTGTGGAACTATACTGTATTTATACTTTTTTATTACATATATATATATTTTTTTCATAACGTAGCACCACTTCTTCTGTTTGGTCTATTCCAACGAATTAAATCTAAGTAAAAAACATTTAAGTTGTGATACATATATCAAGATATACTGATTTATTGGAATATTTGTTTTGTATCGCCTACCTCTAGTCTGGAGACATTTGACTGGATCATGCCACCCACCACCACCTCAACCTCCAAAAGCATGCTGCTTTAGAGAAGATAGCACAACAAAAAATGACCCTGTTAAAGCCTCAGCAGGCTTTAGGGTAGGCTGTGTTTAACACTTGTATTTAACAGCACCTAGGCTGCGTCCGAAATCACACACTACTTGAGTAGGTACTACATTTGAATTTGAACGTACTGCTCTACAGTTAAAACAGTACGTTCTGTATAGTAGGAATGGAATTCGGACGTACTACATCCACTGTGTTGATGATGTCACGTGTCCTGTGTCATCACAACAGTGCGAAAATTTAATGCAATGCAATGGCATTATTTTTTACCTTTTCAGAGGGCATTTTCTCACAAGTGTGGAAAGTTTAACCACAATGAACAACGTTTTCCTTCAGATACTTACACTGGTGGCCTAGTGGTTAGAGCATTCGCCCTGTGATCAGAAAGTCTGGGTTTGATTCCCAAGACCGCTAGGCACCTCTGAGGTACCCTGAGCAAGGCACCGTCCCACACACTGCTCCCCGGGCG
>JBBJLR010038241.1:0-12278 GCA_037577145.1 Brachypetersius gabonensis
ATCAGACAGGTTTAACTGATTTCATGCCAGGCCCAATAAAAAAAGTGTTCCTTTAATTTTTGTGAGCAGTGTATAAACAGCCAAGGTATATACGACGGTAAGAAGACGGTGGACCAACACTGAGGTCCACTTAAACTGAACTTAAATATCTAACTAAAATCCATTACAACCAATAACACAATCACTTAATCCTGAGTACGCCCGCAGCTGAAACCTATCCTACGGCTATTACCCCGCTGGTGTACTCAAGATGTCAAAATAAAAGACCTAGACATAAAGAAAACCCCAGCGCCCCCCAGTGGCCGCTGGCCAGACGTCACAATTGTGTGCTTAATCATTATCATTATGTGCAATATCTTGATTTTTATGGGCAACTGTTTTATGGGCAATTGTACTTATGTGCAATATCACTATTCAGGTCACTACTTATGTTGCTTATGTCACTAATGTACTGTAATTTATGTGAAATAATTTTATCACGTGCAACACTACTACTAATGTCACTATTTGTGTCACTCATGTCACTACTATTGTTACTATTAAGTGTAATAACAGACTTTGGTTAAAGTGCAACTCCAAACCACTAATAAACTACTTTCAGCACCTTAATTTTATTTATTCATCTGTAACATTTACATCCATCCACCCTTACTGATGGTGGTCCAGTGGTTAGGGCTTTCGCATTGCAATCTGGAAGTTGTGAGTTGAATTCTCAAGACTGCTAAACACCTCTGGGGTACCCTGGGCAAGGTACCGTCCCCACGCACAGCTCCCGGGTGCTGTGTTCCTGGCTGCCCACTGCTTCACTTGGTGAATAGTTTAAATGCAGAGGAAGAATTCCATGCTGTTCACACTGTGTGCTGTGATGTGTTCACATATGACGGAACGGTCACTTTAACACCCTTCATATGCATAGCATAGTCTATGCATAGTCTATTTTGTACTTAGCATTTTCTGAATATTTTTGGAAAGTTTTATTTAGTTTAATTTTATTAAGTAAATCTCTACTTCATTTAACTTAATATCAGCACAAGAATGCTTGGAGCTTCAAAAAATAGATCACCATGCACCTGAACACATACGTAAGATCACTATGTGAAAAGCCCAACAATGTCTGGCGTGGTGTTAAGTACATTTCCACTGGACCCTGGGCTGTGGTCTGTAGTGATAAATACCCTGTTGAACAAATCAGTGAGGTCTATAAAGAGTCTATAAAGACTCAAGTCAACTCCAGTGGCTTGAGTCAACATTTGACTGAACTGAATATTTGGTATATTTGAAACTCTGGTACACACATATATTGAGTCAAATGTAAAACAAATTACTTAATTTGCCATATAACTTTACAGTGTTTTGTATATGAAGTATGGGTGAAAAGGTTATATGCAAATAAAAGATTGTTCCTAAAGCTCTACAGGCCAAAAGTCATTTAGGGGCCTTTCATTTTAAGAGTTCAGCTCCTTTATTGAGACGTTTTGCAGCACTATTGGTTTCTCATCATAATTGTTACTTAAATGAAGTGAAGAAATTGTCCCAGCACCACATAACTGCTCCAAGTCTTCTCTGAGATCCAGCCCTGCAGGGTCATACCACAGATGTTCTTTGTGCCAAACCAATCAGAACATCTGTGGTTCCCAACCTTGGTTTGGATTATCCTTGCCCAGCATATGTTGCTCCTACACTGAGATACCTGATTCAGCTAATTCACTGTATTAAGGAGCTGAACGTAGTACTTTTTTAATGAGGCAAAAGTGGTGTAGAGACCAAGACATAAAGCGCTTTCTAGAAAATAAAGAATCATTAGAAATTCTTTTGCTCAGATCTAATTCTCCAAATCCTCCAGAAATGGCGAGCCAAGCTTGTACTTGTTTGTCCATAATGAATGAATTCCATATGATTCCAGTTTTACACTGAATATTACAAACATAACTTACTAGCATTTGTTAGAGAAAAAAACAAGTTTGACATCAGCATAATACATATACTGTACTCCAAATAATCCAACAACATTTATCATA
Source organism: Brachypetersius gabonensis (assembly GCA_037577145.1). Lineage (NCBI taxonomy): Eukaryota > Metazoa > Chordata > Actinopteri > Characiformes > Alestidae > Brachypetersius > Brachypetersius gabonensis. The sequence goes on from JBBJLR010038241.1 coordinate 2,019, forward strand.
TTTAAAACTGAATTTGTTCATAGTGATTTTAGTTAAAAAAAACAACAACAACAGTACCACCATACCCAGATTGGCCTAGATCTTAAATGAACTGGCAGGCAATAAGTTTTTAATTGAGGATGGCCAAGTCACATATTTTTAGTTGATTAGTTAGCTAAAATGACCTTTAACACACTCACAATGTTATGTGCTCTCTGCAACATTTATACTAATATGTTTATCTGCTTTTGTATAGTTACTAAAGACCATCAGTAAAAAAAATTTTTTTGCAAATCTTGTTACCAAATCCTGTTGTTTAATGTCCACCATGAGTTTAAAATTTAATTGCATTAAAATGTCATGAACAGACCAGTATAAATGGTTATGTCGGTCTTTTGCTTTTTCTGTACATTTTCCATTTTTGGAAATACATTGTTCTGACAGCTTTGATTTGCAAACAACTGAACTGAATACATATTCTGCACAGTAAATATCTCACAGAGGGCCAGTGCACCTCAAAAACGCTACCCACCATGATGGCATATTCAGCTAGTCTGGAGCAACCCAATTCAAATACAAAGGTGGGCTCCAGTTTGCCTGCAACTGGCTAAGAAATGCTGTCATTCAGCAGTTTAGAACACCGAATAGCACCTTCTATTATAATCACAGAGTTCTCCCTCAATAGATGCATTAGTTCTCCCAGTGTGCCTTACAGCTCATTATTTCTAAGACATCTAAACCCTCAGATATAGTTTGGGAGGTTAGGCACACATAAGGCATTCAGATAGTTGTTATTGCTAAATACTTTGGAAATCATGTTGTGTGGTCTCCTAGTGACCTCTGGTGGAAAAAAGTTTCAATTAAAACACAAACTGTGTTTTGCCTGGAAAAGCAGTATGCACCCTTTTAATTCTTTAGTATGTCTTAATTTTTTATTTAATGTGCATTTTTATCTTTTTTTTCATCAAATTTTTGTTACATTAGTATTAATGCATCAGATCCATGCTGCATGTCTATCAGAATGATGTGTATTGGAAAAAAAGAGAAGGCAACGCCATTCTTTGCCTCTAATCTAAGTCAATGTAAAGCGTTTTAAATAATGATTTTTTTAATTTTTATTTAAATTGGTCTTCACCATAAACATTCCACACAATATAAAGAACAGAATGAGCTGGGACACAGAATACAAGAGCGTCATAGTGTCAGTTAATTTAAGATTATTATTAGGAACTTTCTCTTTCGTTCATTACTGGTTTATTTAAAACGTGTTTTTGTGTTTCATTATTCTAGTTTACTCTGCCCAAATATTATATATTCTTTTTTTTATTTGACTTCTTTAATTTTATTTAATTACTGTGTAGTATTCAACTCTCATGTTACCCAATGCACAGTAAATATCTCACAGAGGGCCAGTGAACCTCAAAAAGACTCATCACCATTACCATTTTTTTCATCTATGCTCGACTAGATTGTAAATGACCCTTAAAGTATGAGGAAAAATGTGATTACTGGATATGTTAACATCAAAATAAATAGTTAAAAAGGAAGAGGTGAATATGAATATGTGTATGATTCCGGCACAAAAATGCATCACGCTCATGAACCTATAGCTATGACCTGCACTCACGTCATTATTACTCAACCACTTCCCAGCACTGATAACAGCACAACACTCCACACATTTATCATAGTCAGATCGCATGTGTGTTTGTGTGCATGTGCATGAGAGAGGGAGGGAGAGAGAGAGGGAGAGGGAGAGAGAGAGAGAGAGAGAGAGAGAGAGAGAGAGAGAGAGAGAGAGAGAGAGAGAGAGAGAGAGAGAGAAATTGCTGTTGCAGCACTATTAAGTTTTGACCTTGAAGCAGGAGATGATCAGCCATGGATCATTTGTGTTGCCAGGGAAACAGTATGCCACAGCGCTGGCAGGACGAGCTCTAACACAAATCAGTAAGCACTGTGTTCCTCAAAAATCGAGCGATCCAATTTTCCAAACAACTGTGTATTTTTACACAGTGAACTGTACATTTAAATGATCTATGCCCTTTGGTACAATCTGGAATCTATGTGATACACCAATCCATCAATCTGCACTGCTTATCCTTATCCAGGGTGCAGGAGACTAGTCCAGCTGTCATAAGGCTGAGGTTGCCAGGTTGCCATAAACCAACTGTATCTGGAACTACAGTGTTTGTAAAGATAATCCCACATTTGGTGTTTTGAGGAGGGTGGTGGGGCACTCTGTCCAAAATCAATGGTGGTGGGGAACAGATCCAGTCAGGTGACTGAGAAGGACATCATGTTATTTTTGTACACATGAAACCATTTAGCAACCCCTCCTGTCCAGTAGGTGGGAGCATTGTCATGCTGGAAGAAAGCAAATATTTTGATGTGCAATGTTTCCTATAAAGGGAGAGAAGGACCTAAAGTGCCCACCTCAGCATGACAGAGCCACCAGACCTCTAAACCTGGGTCTCTCAACCACTGGGCCACAAATCTAAACTCAAGGTGGAGGTAGCTCAGTGGGTAAGATCCTTGCCTCTGGACCAAGAGGTCATGGGTTTGAATCCTACCTGGGTCCCTGAGCAAGACCCTAAACCTTAAGTTGCTCCAGGTAGACTGTGCCTGTAGTTAGGGAATGGAAGTCACTTTGGATAAAATCTGCTAATAAATGTAAATGAGACAGGCCATTGGTTGTTTAATATCATCTAATGTGGGCCTTGGCAACATGCCGTGATAGATAGGTGGGCTTTAATGTTGAAAAGATTGAGAACCATTGATCTAAACTGTAGGCATTAGGTCCACACACACACACCCCACCTATAAAGAATATGGATACCATATTGCTAGTATCTACAGTTCTTGCACGACTGAACCTAAAATGAAGCCAAACATACTCTAGGTGAGGGTGGTTGTATGGTTAATCTCCTGCAAGTGCACTATAAATGTATGGGAGATTTTAAACCATGAGAGGGAACCTCAGTAAACTGAATGACAATTTGCCAAGAGCAAAAATTGCCACAGTGCAAAAGCTCAAAAAGGGAATTGACAAAAACTGTGCTAGTATAATACATTTGTGGTATCTGAATATTTTTTTCTCTGTACGTTTTATTTTCTTAAAACCTTTTCTTTGCTTATGAATATAGTTTTAGCTCAAATTTATAAGCTCAAAGTCAAGATATTCTGTATATAGGTGTGATACTGTATATCCCCTTGCAATATATTACCCATAAATATGTCTAATTACACATTTGCCCACACTCTATATTATCTCTCTCTATGTAACTGTGGACACAGTTCCTGCAAACAGTGTCTGATCATGTCCTGAATTAATGTGCACAGTTACGTGGGGAACATTAGCTCTTTTTTCCCCTCATGCATGAATATCACATTCACAGACTGGGCTTTTAACCACAATTGTTGACCTTATTTACTAACCCTCCACCACCCCAGATGGACATACAGAGGTCACCTAATGACTGCTCTTATTGAAACACCAGCCAGTGTCCTTGCAGAGTCACTCAGATCCTTCTTTATTGATCCTAAACCGAGGTCAGTTTGACTTGTACAGCTTAAAGCACATTTACTAAAACATTTAAAAAACCCAATCCCTAAATATAGGTGTGAAAAATACAAAATTATTAAGTACATAAAATCAGATAATCTGCTTCTAAATCATCCACTTAGTGCAGTTCCACAGAATTGAAATAGACAAGAACTGAAAGGGCGTAAATATTTTCTAACATAAATATTACTAAATATTAAAATTTCTTTTGATCTCTTAAATTATTGAATAGTGAAGATCTGACTGCTTTGAATCCACTGATGTTCTAGATATTACCAGTCATAAAATACTTGATTATTTTCATTATTTATTTATTGAAATTTTGGTTATGTTTTGGGTCACAAACTAACTTTTTTTTTTCTGTACAATATACTGATTTACGGCACTTTCAGAACCAGAAAAAGAAACAGTACAGCAACATTTAATTTACATCAGGTCAAAGTCCAGTAAATAGTCAATTAATCTCAATATCCTTTGTATATCACTGTTTTTCCACGCAGTCCGTTCAACTCCTTTCAGCTGCTGGACACTTGCACATCGTCATTATTCAACTTCAACTGCTGGTTATACCTGTAACAGACAAGACAGACAGGGTCATTTCCATTTTATCTTGCATATATACATAATCTTAGTAGAACCTTGAGACCATATTGGTTCAGTTGAGATGGTTTATGTACCTTTACATAGTGTGTATGTGTGATGCTTGGCTAATCTGGTTATGTGTCTACAACATACTTTGTTAGTAGGTATAGCATGTCTGTTCAGCTACAAAAAACAAAAATTTATTTACCTGCAAAATCCAAGTCTTATGTGAAGGACATATGCATGACAAAGACGAATGTGGAGCCCAAGTATAAACAAAGATTATCATTCTCAGTCCTTCTGCAATATTATTTTAACCCTCTGAGGTGCTCCAGAATTGGGTTGCTCCAGACTAGCTGAATATGCCATCATGGTGGGTAGCGTTTTTGAGGTGCACTGGCCCTCTGTGAGATATTTACTGTGCAGAATATGTATTCAGTTCAGTTGTTTGCAAATCAAAGCTGTCAGAACAATGTATTTCCAAAATGGAAAATGTACAGAAAAAGCAAAAGACCGAGTTAACCATTTATACTGGTCTGTTCATGACATTTTAATGCAATTAAATTTTAAACTCATGGTGGACTTTAAACAACAGGATTTGGTAACAAGATTTGCACACATTTTTTTTACTGATGGTCTTTAGTAACTATACAAAAGCAGATGAACATGCTACACACCTTTACATTTTAAAGCATTTCATCCCACTAAAAACGTCTATGCCAAAACGTCTATGACACATATGGATACATTCTGGAAAGCCTCAGCAATAATATGTGAGTAAAGTAAATGTAATGAATTAAGTTGTGAAAACATGACAAAAAATATTTTCAGGTCTTTAAACAAAGTAAAAAAAAAAAGGTAAAAAAAAACAAAACAAAAAAAACCAAAACAAAAAAAAAAAACCAAAAACCACACACACCCTAAATATGTCTGAGCAAAACTTGTGTTGGCTACAAAAAGGTAAGTGGTGTATTCAGAAATGTTATGTAGTTTTACAAATTTGTGATCATGTGAGACTACCCATTTTTCTTTGCTCCTTCACATGCATATTCACTAGATGGGTGTTTCACACCTGTAACTTCCCTCCCCCTTTCAATGGCTGTCATGGTGTGCCTGGCCCTGCTCCCAAAGCTTTGTCAAAACTAAATCTTCTAAATCTTTTAAAAATACTTAAATACTTAGAGACTCTGCTACACACGGTAAAATGCAAGAAATAAGTATCATCACAATAATAGTGAAAGTAAAAAAAGCCTACTGTAAATGCAACTCATGACATGGATCATCTGTTCAGCAAAAGCCATATGATCATATGCCCAGCAAAATACCAGATTTAGCCTCATAAGCTAAACGAAAAAGCACCAACAGCTAGTAAAACAGATATTTGGCTAATTACTCAAGAGAAGCTCTAAGTGCCTCAGTTCATTCTTGCTGTAGTCAACGAATAAATCAGATATTGTGTGACTGAGTTTCTTTGTCTGACTCTCTTTCCAAAGCCAAAAAGTCCAAAAGTTTTCAGTGTGTGTGTTTGTTTAAAGCGGTGAAATGGGGTGTGTTCTCACCGCCTCCTGCTGCACAATGAGTCAATCACGCCACTGCTAATCTTTTGTTTTACATTTGAATAGCTGATCGGTATATTTTATTTTAAAACATAGATATTTAACTAGAGTCTTCAAGGTTTCTATTGATGTTACTTATATACGAAGCTTTAGATGATTGTTTTGGAAAAGTCAAACACTCCCTCTGGAGGGAGCTTAGACCTCAGAGTGTTAAGGTTCAGAACTGTTTCTGTAAATCACTCGCTCTAAACTAAGTTTGAGGGCAAGGGCCCCAAATGTTACATTTGGCATACTGAAATTGTTCACAGTGAATTATTTCTACTGACCCATGTGATGTAAATGAAAAATGTAACTTTTGTTGCCTTTACAAACAAACATTCACTGTTTTGTTCCATATTTCACATTCAGTTTCATCAGTACAAGGTTCTTGATTGAACCAAAGTAATATAAGAGGATGAATACGAGTGCTTACATACTTTCAAAAACACTTCTTATGTAACATTATGTAACATTTTAATTGTGAATTATCCTATTCCCCAAGTTCTCATTTAGTATCTTGAAAAACTGACTTCAAGATTTTCAATTATAATATTAAAAAAAAAAACACAGAAAGTAATTTAATATTAGTCATTATTTGTTGCAAAAGATCACTATATTGATGTGCAGTTTTAAGAAAATAAGCCTTTTTTTTTTTATCTTTTACACTTTACCCATACGTTTCACCATCCTATCAAACTACTGCTAGCACAGCACCATTAGACTTTTCAACATACTTAGATAACGCTAACTGCCACATTTGTTAGGGAACTCAACGCTGTGGGGGAGGACCATACTATACTACAGCCAGAAACAAAGGAGAAGCAGGTTTAAGCTCTGTATCCTGTTTCATTAGGAATTATCTTCTGAAGCCTTTGAATACTGAACACAACAATCATGGAAGACAAAAGCGACATGAGTGAAAGTATAAATGTGGACAATCACGAAGACATGAAAAGCCATGTAGACTCACCTCCAGATTCTGATGAGCTGAATGGATCCACACATACCCAGAAAAAAGTTTACTGCAAAGAGTGCCCAGTTCTTGGGAATGATCACCAAGCAGTACCTTGACCAAATGAAGCCTAGAACAGAATGAGGACACGGGGACAACAGCTGTGATTTTGTTGTGATCATGCATGCAACTTACTGACTGGTCATTACAGGGTTAAAAACTCTAGGAATCTTTTTTGCTTTATCTTTAGGGTTTCAGTGTGACTTCCTACCTGTAATATTTTTTCATATTTAAAGGTTTAAAAGTCTACTGCTGTACTTAGATTTGTTTTGTTTGGGGTAACTATAATGAGGCATTACAACGTTTTGTGCCTGGAGCATGAGACGTTTTGGAGTTTCGGAACAAGCAGTAAAGAGAACTGCAGTCCCACATGGACAGCAAATTGATTCTTTGCACTGGATGCCATCTGAGGCTAGTAACTTCAGATTGAACATTTCTTTCAGATATTTTTCTGAATTTAGACTGAATCTACCTGGATTAGCATTATGATAAGTAGAGGTCGGTGATATATCAATTAATTTACGGTTCAGCACGATGTGTTTTTATTAAAATCAATTTTATTACTTATTTTACATGCGGGCGCAAAAAGCATAACTAATGCGACACACCGTTCTACCCGGGTAAAGCGCGATGCACCCAAAAACTGTAGTTGATTGCCCAAGAAAGGTCTTGCTACCTCTGTAACACGGAATTGGTTTGGTTTTGTGCCATCGGACACAGACCAAACAAGTCCTGTGTCCAGCAGTTTAAGCAGCACAGCCACTCTCTGCAGTGCTAGAGTTAGCCATGTTAGCTAGCGGTGCAGTTTCAGATGCTGTGCAGAATGCCGGTATGGTTACTGTACTTTAACACTGATTTGCAGTTTGTGCAGGTCTCTGTGCTGTTTGTGTGGTCTAGAACAGGGTTGGACTGGGACAAAAAAAAAACTGCCCGGGCATTGTGAGCCTTGACTGGCCCACCAGGCTGTCCTTCCTGAGGGGGTGGGTGCTGCTGACGGGATTCCACGCCGGTGCAAATTTACCATCGGCCCACCAGGCAAATGTGATTTTTGTGATCTTGTTGTGATTTTATGTTTAGATTTCCCTCGCGCCAAAGGTACTGCCCTTTTCATTAAGGGACTATAATAATTTGTTAGGTCAAGAAGTGTGTGTCAGTATCAGCCATTCAGAGGCAGAGACTGCATTGTGTACACAAGCATTTCGATTTTGAGAAGGGGATGGGAAATCGATTAAAATCAAAAATCGGATTTACTGTGAAAAAAAATTCAGAGATTTTATTTTTAGGCCATATCGCACAGCTCAATGATAAAGTCTACCATTTATTTCTGGTGTCAAATGCAGTAAAATCAATACAACGAATAAAAGGCATACAATTAACAGTATTCTAGCTGTTCTGCTATCAGGTGAACAATAAATGTCATTGAATATCAGTCTGAAATGCTGAGCAAAAAACGCCTTTCTGATGTTTTATTTAAGCAAATGATATTATTCCGATATTATGGTGCATCCCTAAATATAACAAAGAAGTTATGCTACTGCAGAATAATAAAAACATGACACAATACTTTTGGCATTGCTATTAGACATCTTGAAGAGAAATACTGTCACCAGCAATGCCAAAAATATCCAGTGTTTTCAATAAGAGAAGCTGCAAGGAATTCTATAAAAAACAGTTCATGAGACAGTAGAAACCCCCTGCTTTTACCAATTTACCAACCCATTCCAGCTACTCTTGAAATGACAAATCTGTGACACTGTGTGGCTGAGCTCTGTAGGAGCGCAACCTAAAAAGTGCATGAACAGAAATACCAGACTGATGCACAAGGCAGCTGTTGTATAATGAAGATGCAAGAATAGATCTGCAGCGTTAGGTAGATTCAACTATAGCGATTTGCATCACTCCTGCCAGAGGTCACACACACAAGAAGACAAGTTTATAAGAATTTATGACCAAGGTGACGGGAAAGGATATACACACTTCTGCTTTGAGAACAGTTCATATGCAATGTTGTATGACACAGACAGAGGGAAAAGGAGGAGGCCACTGGCAGCCCTTGTGACCTTGATTACTCAGAGAAGATTCTGTTTCTTGGACTCGTTTCAAATTCTGTTTAGACCACATGAGCCTCATGTGTGGCTTATGGCCCAGACTAAACCATCAGTCACACTATAATTATTGAGACTACGCTGACAATAGGATTATGAGAGGGTGTGTACTTCTATTTCTGTTTCTTTAACAATACATTTATAAAGCGCACTAAGAAACATGAGTCCCACAGGGGTAATATTAAATGTACACAATGAAGGGCAGCCACAGACATGCCTGACCCTCCAGTATACAGTATTCGTACCTGTTGCTGTGATAACACAGGACTGCGACAGGCTGAGCTTTTCTGGCGGGCGTGTCATATCAGAAAACCCAGCAACAACCAAGCCCTGTAGAGAGAGAGAAGAAAAAGGAGAGAGAAACCATAAAAATAAGTATAACCAGTTGATTTTTGTATGCATCACACTATTCACTAACATCTACACAAAACTCTCAAATCTTTTCTCACCCATTTGAAGACAGGCGCCCAAAAGAAAACCGTCTTTGGCCCTAAACGAACACATCAGAAAATGTAGTTGGATACTAAAGTGAAATGTAACACTTAATTTTGACTCACATACTCCAAGAGTCCAAGAGTATGTGATTTGAGAAATGGCACAATCACAACTGGAATTAAAGGCTAAAATGCCAGGAGTCTTCTATATGTCACCAAGACTGCTCTGACCTGCCTAAGTATGTGCTCATCAAAACTTTTGGGGCTGCCTGTGGTATCTGGTACAAAGACATTAGCAGTAGATCATATAAATCCTGTTATAAGGAGCTGTTGCAGACCAGGCTTGTGGTTCACCCTACAGATTTTGGATCAGATCAGGAGCAAGAGCAGCACCTTGAAATTTAAGTGTTCTGCAAGCAATTCTCAATACAGTAATCCCCCAGTTTTGCGCAGATCAGAAGTCGCAGATTCTGCGGAATCGAACAATTATTCGATTCCAAAAAATGTTTGAATTTGCCTTGAGGCTTCATTTAATTAGTCACCAAAGTCCACCTGCAGGGGGCGCGTGTGACCCGGGGAACATGCTTTTTTTGCCTCAGGAAGTCGGGTTTTTTGCACCAAAGAAGAGCACACATCTCAGGGCAGTTAAAGTCCTGCGCGGGACTATTTTTTTAATTCCACTCCCGCGGAATTTCTGACGATTTCCTCCCTCGCGCTCTCAAGGTCATATATGAAATTTTTTTTTAAAAAAAAAACAATTAATGTTCTGTTATTGTAAGTTAGTGGGGCACACTGGCACTTTCACACTGGCTGTGAAAAATGAAGAGAGCCACAAAAAGCACCTCGAAAAATAAATTTTTTATCCGTATTTAAACTGTAAACAAGTTTTGACCATTTAATGCTAAAAAAATATTTAATCAATAAATAATAATTAATTCAAATTGATCAGCAAAATTTAAACTCAGGAGCACAATAATAATAATAATAATTA
>JBBJLR010038262.1:0-29377 GCA_037577145.1 Brachypetersius gabonensis
ACACACACACACACACACACACACACACACACACACACACACACACACACACACACACACACAAACACACACACATTATTAAAGCAATAACAAGAAAATATTATGTGGTCTCTTACTTTTTCCATGACTGTATTTAATACTTTTTGTTGATCATTTATTAAAGATATGCCCTGAAACACACCAATAAAGGATTGACTTTTAGCATATTTGGAGTTCAAATAACGCTTGCAAGGCCTAAATAAAGTAATAAATATCACCTGATTAGGTAATGGAGGGAGAAAATGAGGCTTATCTCCTGTCGTATGACTATTTTATAGCTGCAATATTTATAACTGGAGCAAATTTTCGCACCCATAGACAATATTTATTTCAATGTCAGTGACACGATTACATTACATTAACATTACAGTACTGACAGAAATGTGCTTTTGTGTGGTCAGCTTGAAGTTAAACTAAGATAACCCTAATTATATAATTCTAATGAGTTAATCTCAGGAAAACGCCTTAGTCTAGTGCCTTGAAGATAAAACATTACGACCAAAGTTGCCAGTGGGTTCCTTCCAAATACTTATTAGAGCATCTGATAATACTGATCAAATGATTGACCGGTCCAATGTACAGAGTAATAATATTTATTAGCAGATAACCAACTTCTTTATGCTTTTAGATACTGTAAATGGTTTTATTTAATAACCAGGGACAAAAGCAAAGGCAAAACAGTGGAACAGCATTATTAACTATGTCTAGCATTCACCTGCAAGCAAAAATGTTTCAAATAACGGACAGATTTTACTAAAATGATGACAAAAATGCAACTGACCACTGAATTACACATGCATCCCAGCCTTATAGGTTGTAGATGAACAGATTCTAATGCATATTGTGTATTTGATACCCCTAATTTTACATCATTCTGTTTTTCTCCAAGGGGTCTTATTAGAAAAGTTCAAAGGTAGGTCAGAGTTGTGCACTCTGCCAACACGATATCACTCTGAGTCATTTGGGTCCACAGTTTAGAGAAGATAGCGTATCTCTGGGTGTCCTAATAAACTTTTCATCCCTTATCAGATCTGACAAGGCTCCATCCATGTATATTTAAACTCAGTGGTCCTGAGTGATCATGGTCTTTTCAGCACCTGAAGAACCCAAGGTGAGTTTACCCAGAGTCTACAGATATACAGTGGAGAATATTGTCTGCTTCATACTAGTATGGTGAATTTATTAAGACAACCTCTCTATCTGACTTTACAGAAGAAGTACAACTGAAGAAAAAAGTTTGGCATCAACATGGCCAGGCTTACACTTCTAGCAGGTATTTGCAAATCTCACATTTGGAAGACACACTCTAATTGTACTATACTTGCTTTACACTGAACTTAAACTTCCACTTATTTCCAGGCGTGTGCTTGGTGCTGTGCCACTTTGGTGAGTCATTAAGGATTACCTCACTAAACTGAGATCTCCTGGCCTCCAGCTTCATTCAGAGTAACCTAACTGATCTGTGTTTTTAATCAAGCAGCATCCTCTAAGGAAATGGCGTGCTACTTCACCAACTGGTCCCAATACAGACCTGGTATTGGGAAGTATATGCCTGCCAATGTTGATCCTTTCCTCTGCACACATCTGCTTTATGCCTTCGCAATGATTAACCATGCCAACGAGCTTGTCACTTATGAATGGAATGATGAGACGCTCTATCAGTCCTTCAATGCCCTGAAGAACAGGTATATACAGATATGAAAAAGTGTGCTATTACTACCAACAAAAATAAACACTTCTATTAACCAAATAAATATTTTGCCTTAATTATGGCCTGACTATGCACAAGACTAGCAGAATAACAGAGGTTTACCAGTGCTTTCTTCATATTTGCAGAAATCCCACTCTTAAAACTCTTTTGGCTGTTGGTGGGTGGAATTTTGGCTCAACCCAGTAAGTTTTTACATTTTCACCAGTTATCGTTTGATTTTGGATAGCAAACTCTATCACTGTACAGAAGATTATAACTCACATAATGTTGAATATTTGCCGCAGGTTCTCCATCACAGTGTCCAGTGCTGCCAACCGTCAAAAGTTCATTGAGTCCTCCATCTCATTCCTGAGAAAATATGGATTTGACGGTCTGGACCTGGACTGGGAATATCCTGGATCCAGAGGAAGCCCCCCTGAGGACAAGCAGAGATTCACACTGTTGTGCAAGGTACAGCAGACTCGATAGTCCCAGAACTTTCAAGCTATAATAAGCTTTTACAAATTCATTTTGAATGAACATGGTCGATGTTGCTTATTATTATTCCCTGTCTAAATCATTAAGGAACTGCTGGAAGCTTATGAGGCAGAAGGAAAAGCCACTGGGCGTCCAAGACTCATGCTTACTGCTGCTGTATCAGCTGGCAAAGGAACAATTGATGCTGGATATGAAATCGCTGAGATTGCCAAGTAAGTGAAGGAGAGACATTAATCACTGAGCATCTTTGTAGCTAAACTGTATGCACGCATTTGCAATCGTTTCACTGAATGGTTTAAATCCAATCTGAAGGATCCACTTAGAAGGAAGCAAATGACAGCAAAAATACAACAGAAAGTTTTAGTGAATATTGTTTTGAAATTGTAGGTATCTGGACTTTATCAATGTAATGACATACGACTTCCATGGAACTTGGGAGAGATTCACAGGACACAACAGCCCGCTCTACCAGGGAGCCCATGATGAGAATGATCTCATTTATTTCAACACGGTAAGGTCTCTATCAGGATTTTTTTAACCACACTGATGTAGGAACCGTTCTTAGCCTCTGAATGGCAAAATAACATTTGTTTCACACATGAAGGACTTTGCCATGAGGTACTGGAGGGACAATGGTACCCCTGTGGAGAAACTGAGGATGGGATTTGCCACATACGGTCGTACTTTCCGTCTCACCTCTTCAGAAAATGGAGTTGGAGCTCCAGCAAGTGGGCCTGCCTCTGCTGGATCTTACACCCGTGAGGCTGGATTTTGGTCGTACTATGAGGTAATCTGCCCAGAAGAGACACAAAGTGGTTTGCACATTTTTCCTTTTTTCAAAATATACTGATTCCAGTAATATACTTCTCCATTCTCTCAGATCTGTGGCTTCCTTGAGGGAACAAAACTTGAGTGGATTCAGGACCAGCGAGTGCCCTATGCCACTAAAAATAGTGAATGGGTTGGCTTTGACACCAAAGAGAGCTTTGAGATCAAGGTACAGCTGCAAAGCTTTTGTGGCATAAAGCAGGATAGGAAAATAAATGACATGTTTTATGAATAAGAACATATTGTATTTTAAAAATAAGTATTCTAATGCAAAAAATATTTTTGATATAAATGTTACATCTAATCTTTTCTCATCCCAACTTCACAGGTCCGATATCTGGATGACAACAAGTATGGAGGGGCTTTTGTTTGGGCTCTGGATCTGGATGACTTTGCAGGGCAGTTCTGTGGGCAGGGCAACCATCCTCTTATGAACCACCTCCACAATCTTCTGGATATTGGTAAATGCATGACACATATTTTTATGAACAAACTCTAATTGACGTTAAGAATATTGCAGTGTTCTCTTCTCACATTTCAAACTCTTTTTCTTATCAGAATGGCCTCCACTGCCACCCACCACCACCCTCAAGCCTGGTGTTACAACCACCCCAACAACAACCACAACCACAACAACTACACACAAGCCTGGGCCGGGCTTCTGTAACGGAAAGCCTGATGGAATTTACCCTCATCCTGATGATCCCAGCAGATATTATGACTGTTTTGCAGGTGAAACTTATGACAGGAAATGTGGACCTGGCACTGTATTCAATGACACCTGCAAATGCTGTTCTTGGACTGTAAAGTAAGCCCCAGCTACTGTACAATTAATTTAAGTGTGATCCAAATGTTGGAAAAGTCAGTTTTCTGTAAGTCTTGATCTTGGTTTGTTGTGGTTTTAATTAACCATTATTGTCTCTCTGAATATTTGTTCAGAGAAAAATATGTTTGTCTGTTGTTGCCAATAAAATATTAAGAAAACTTTTGCCTCTTGGTGTTTGTGAACATAGCCTGCTTGGCTTATATTCAGACACAACATGCACTGGAAAGACACGACATGCAAATTACCATTGAATACAAAGCTCATAAAAATAAAGTTGCCTATTTCATACATTTATTTAGATGTTTTAACCTTAAACAAGTACAGTGTGAATATATAGGCTATTTTCAATCTCCCAAAGCGCAATGATGTTACAAAGGAAGAGAGTGAAAGTAATATAATTCTGATTAGAGCTTGAGATATAAAGGGTTCAGTAAGAAAGATCTAAAAATGTCTAGAGAATTTAATTATTACAGGCACAAAAAAGTACTTTAGGGAACAAATACTGTAGGGAACAACACTGTGATTCAAAAAATAGAAAACATTTAATATAGTTATTAAGCATGATCATTAAGTTCTTAACAATTAAACATTTTCTGCTGATATCAGTCTGAAACTTGATTTTGGACTGTTCTCTAGTCTAAAAGGGTTTCAGTTCCCAATCATTTTCGTTCATGTTCAGCAATACGAGTGCAGTGAATGATAATACTGATGTTTTATAATGCCAGGAGTATTGCATTTACAAATGTGTCCACAGTGTGTTGCATATTATGGGGGGTTTCCACTGACACAATTGGTACCACTTTGGTCGAGGTTCCAAGAGTGCTGAACCGATACTTTTTAAGCCTTGTCTGGTGCCAATTGTCTCAGTTTAGTGGCAAACAGCTACAAACCAAGGATAAGAATTAAAACCCCTCTGATTTCATCAATGCTGGCGATTGTAATGATGCCGGGTTGTTTACCTCAGCCGAATGTTTGGTCACCGTAGCACCGTGGTGGAAATCTGTAGGTCAGAAACCAAACTAAACAGAGCAGAACTGAACTGAACCGAACCGAGCTGGTACCAGTCAGTGAAGAACCCCTTTACATAATGAAACGTCTATCTGCAGTACGATTTATATGCGACTAAGCAAGAAAAACTGCCAATTTTGAATTATTATTGATATGTATTTTTGTGATATTATGTACATCTGTCTGTTTAGCATGTAGAAGTTTAGCCTCCATTCAAGCTAAAGTTATAAAACGTGAACAGAGAGTGTTTGGGTGAAAATGCTGGATACTAGAGTTTGATTCCCTGTTTAGAGAAGCGAAGCTTACCACAAAAATAGTTCCTTGAATCCTTCCAGTACAACCATTAACACAAAATTCTAAATCTCTCATCTGTCAATTGTCTGGTTCAGTATGTGTGTTTGAAATGGATATCACCCAACTCCTGTCCTTAACCCTGCCTTGAATTAAGAGACTGTTAATTTGTGAAACTGACCCCTTAATTTTACCTTAAAATTACACTGAAGGCATGAATAAGAAACACTTTAATCTTAAATGTAAGGCATTAATTCAGGAGTTTCTATTGTTTAAGGGCCAAAATTTAAAAACTAAACGAAAATTCAGTAGTTTTAATCCCTTTAACTGTGCAATTTTTGCCTTAATTTTCCTTCATTTCTTTAAAGTAAAAATTAAGGTCATTTTAAGTGGTAAAATGTATTTTAATTACCAATTTGTTGTGTTAATTACCAATAGCATTTATGCCTGATGTTTCTGTATATAGCATAGTGTATTTTCATATTTAGTTTCCTCCAGGATTAATTGTGATGTCTGGCGAACCTTTGACTCATTTGAGGAGAAGCAGTTCACCTGAATTCTAAGTTAGGGCTCTGGACAGGAGGTGAGTGAATGTGTGTGCGACTGGCAGCAGGTGTGTATGGTTGGAGTGCGGTGTGTGTGTGAGCGCGAGTGGGAGAATGGAAACAGCTGGGCTCGTTAGGAGCTGAGTGAGTGAGAAGCGTGATTGGTTGAGAGGAAGTTTAAATCTTGGCTGAACCTGAGCCAGGGCGTGTGATCACCAACATTCAACATTGTTTGTGAGTCTGAGTGTGTGAACTGAAGGGAAGGTGAACCTGTATTAGAGGGAAAAGAAACCGTATCTTGTATGTAGAGTCAGTAGACTCAGAAACCATATTGCCCTGTGGTTTGAGCTGTGCTGGTGGGAGTGCAAAGTGAGTTGGGACTGCGTGTGTGTGAATCTCTCTTTCTGTCTAGGAGACGCTGCTAGGAGAGAGTGCAGACTGCTTCACAGCGATCGGTGGAGAGAAGCAGCTGTTGAAAGGCAAGTGGCACCTTTTACAGACAGCTTGTTCCATCTTGTGCTCGCTCCCTCTCTCTCTCCTTTCTGTGTTCAAAGCAGGAGTGACGAGGCACAGGGTGCAGGTCCGGGGCTTTGAAAGTGAGGTCTTGGAATCGTACAGAGGACCGGAAAGGAGCTTTCCGTATCTTCGCTAGAGAGAGAGGTGGACCTGTTAAGTTAATGAGGTGAAGAAGTACCAAGGAGAGGGAAGACTCCTTGGAAGGGCCAACACAGGGGTTTCTGTGTGTTTGTTTTGGACTTTAAGTGCTTGTTTTACGAATAAACTGTCTCTCTGGAGCTCAGTGGCGTGGGGCTGTGTCTTTCCCCTTCAGACGACATGACATTAAAATGTTTTCTAATTCTTTTTCTTTGCACCACGCCTTGAGGAGGTGAATCAGCTGAACGAACAGCATGTCCCTCGTTTTCAAACCTAATTGCACTCCAGGTTGGTGCCATTCGTAATCTGTTCAACTTGTAAGGATGACATGTATTAAAAGTGGTCTATGAAAATAGATAACGACCAGACCGACTTTAGCTAGTGCTAGTTAGCCTCTGGTTTTGGTTAAACTCTGAAAAATTCTTAATCCGCCTGAGCGAGGGGTTTTAAATGATAGTGAATATCGGTTAGTGAATATTATTGTCTTTGCAACAAAAAGGGAAGAAGCAAAAAGTACTGTCTCATGGAACCGTTCCTTCAGCAGTGTGTGCAAGTTTCGGCACATAATAAATAAAGGAAACAATAAAGCACTGAAACCATCTTTCCATTTTTTAATTGAATCGAAAGCCCAATGCAGTAAACCCAGTAGAGTTTGCCATGTTGTGCGACACTGTGGCTCGGCAGCCAGCAATGATTGAAGGGCTGGATCGGGATGATGTGGGTTTATGACCAGCCCTGCACGACTCGTTCACAGCATATGTGGAGCTTGCTGCCCAGGTGCCGCAGGTGGCAATGGTTTCAACCTTTTCAGCATTAAGGCCCACCTCTCCATCACAGCATGTTGCCCACTGTTAGCTGTCACCCCTATTTTGGTGGCCAAATTTACAGTACTGTACAGTAACTTTAAACATCACAATTCCATCACACAGAGTTATTATTGTTTTGCGGTTGGATTCATTTCAAAGCTCAGACTCTGAAGATTCCTGTGCCAGAGAAGTAAAATATTTAAACTATGTAAAAGGATGGAATACCGGATTTTATATTATGATTGTGTCAAACCTCTTTAAATTAAATTTTTTCTTCTGACACTGAAAACCCTTATGTTTTATTCTTATGTTTAGAATTTGAGCTCAAAAGAATAAAAAATTAAGGTTCTATACCATTCAGTGCAAGCAGGGATGTCATTTTGTTTGGAGAAATACTTATTTTTACCACAGAATTATAAATCAATAACCGCTTGAACACCGCTTCTCTCCCATTCACTCACAAAAGGCTCTGATCAACTGACTTGCACTCGGGCAGCTGGAGGTCTAGTGGTTAGGACGTTCACCCTGCAATCAGGAAGTTGTGGTCTCGATTCCCGAGACTGCACCACTGAGGTACCCTGAGCGAGGTACCATCCCCACACACTGCTCCCCAGGCGCAGTGTTTCTGGCTGCCTGCTGCTTCACTTGGTGAATGGGTTAAATGTAGAGGAAGAATTTCTTGCTGTTCACACCGTGTGCTGTGGTGTGTTCATATATAACAGAATGGTCACTTTCACTGTCTGCTCCAGCATTTAGTTCAAACAGTAAGAACTCCAGCCCAGGCGCACCAAATACTTGATAAAACTCACTCAAAACATAATAAAACATCTCACTTTGTTTCATCTTCAAAAAACACATATTTTCCCGACTGAGCGCAGCTGATCTGGGAGCGGTTTTCGGGCGAGAGAGCTGATATTCATTAAATAGCGGGGGTTGTAATAATACACCAATCACAGCAAAAAAGGTTTTTTTTGGGAGCAATTGCAGACCAATGGCCTGTCTTCGTTTTGTACTCGCGGCCCAATCAAAAAACAATAAAGAACATAAACAGAGACTCCAGATCTCAAAGGACTTCAAAACATCAAAACAAAAACATCCCATTCAAGACTATGACCCTTATAAAGGGAAACAGAGCTACAGAATAAAATGTGTCACTATTTTACTAGTGAACAAATGATGTCTTACGTAACTGTCACAAAGTCACTTTACAGAGTCCAAGCCTCAAGTTAGTCAATGAAAAATGGTCCCTAAATTTCGCTCTGTACAGTTAATAAGTGTCTAATGGAATCACAGTGCTCTTGAGCACACCAAAGGTCTTTGTAGATCATAAAACAATGTGTTAAATGTGTAAAATATTAACATAACCTTGTATCATCTGAATGGAGTAATTAATGAGGCTTAAGGAAATTCTTTTAAATGTTTTTTTAATCAAACATTTTGATTACATCATTGATTTTAATCGAGCAATCCACACACACCTATAATTAGTTTTTTATATTATCTTTTGGGACATAGGACATAAGTATCTTTTGATATTTACATATACATGTACAAACTCAGTTTTGTTTTCATCAAGATAACATGAAAAACTGTACATATATATATATATATAATCTCTATATTTGTGGTTTGTGTGAATTGTTTTTAACCATTATTGTTCACTAGCAACTCAAACCTTAATTAAAAATATCCCAGTCACTTTTCATTCTGCTGACAAGGGCCTGCAAAAAATACTTTTATATATAATCTGTAAGAAAATAATGGTTCAGAATAACCTCATGGGTCCACGTAGCTCAGGAGAGAATATGGCCCATTGTTGGCACACAAACAGGCTTGGCATTCACTCAACTTTTCATTTATTTTGAATATGTTAATCTTTTACAGCAGATATCTTATCATTCAATGGTCCTTTATTCCCCTGTGTTCTAAATACTTATCCCAGGTTACTTGTGTGGCTAACCCAGATAGCTGTCAGAGGGATATAAAGAGCAAAAGAAGTGCTAGTTACTGGTCTCAAGACATTTGAGGTGCCTAAGGTAAGTATACTAAGGCTGGGAGCATTTGGTTAGTAATGTTTATGCTATGGTATTGCAAATTAACAAAATTATTTTTAAAATAAATTATTTGAAACAAATGATATCAGACAGCTGAAGCTTAACCAATCCTTTCGTAAGCTCATCTTAAATGTAATCAGATTTATTATTTTTGTTTAGTAGGCTAAAATATCTCTTCTCCACTGGTAGACCAGACTAGAAATTGACACAGGAATGACCAGGCTCACGATCCTTGCAGGTAAACTGCCTCAGAATTTACATTACAGCTTCGTCATTTATGATTCATTGTGCAACTACCAAATTGACTAATGTCCTGAAACTTTCCTCTTTAGGCTTATGTCTGGTGCTGTGCCATTTTGGTGAGTCATTTGATTTCAAATTTAAATGTGTTTTTGTCTTTACGGATGATACCATGAACAGCAAAACTCATGGCATTTGTCCTTTGCAGGCTCGGCAGAAGAGCTGGGATGCTATTTCACTAACTGGTCCCAGTATAGACCAGGCATTGCAAAGTATATGCCTTCTAATGTGGATCCTTCCCTCTGCACCCACCTATTTTACGCTTTTGCCATCATCAACCATGACAATGAGCTCACAACTTATGAGTGGAATGATGAGACACTCTATAAATCATTTAACGGCCTGAAGAGCAAGTATGTTATTTATTATTTGTTAAGTACTTTAGCAACATGAAAACAATAAAAAAATGTCGACAAAGGTTTTTATAATTAAATGCAAAACGTTGATTTTACAATTAAATGTCCTCCTATTGTAGGAACCCAGCTTTGAAGACACTTTTAGCAGTTGGCGGATGGAGCTTTGGCTCTTCTCAGTGAGTTCCCTGCTATATATATATTTATCATGCTTCTAAAATTTAGACTTGAGATGCTGAAAAAATTCTTGCTTTAGATTCTCCATCATGGTGTCCACCCCTGCCAATCGACAAAAGTTCATCCAGTCCTCCATCTCATTTCTGAGAACACATGGATTCGATGGTCTGGACCTGGACTGGGAATATCCTGGATCCAGAGGAAGTCCCCCTGAGGACAAGCAAAGATTCACTCTGTTGTGCAAAGTATGTCTTTACTTTTAATTTTCTTTTGAAATCTCCATTATCTTTTTTTCTTTAGATTAGGAGAGCACTGTTCTGGTCCATCTGTTTATTGTCATGTTTACAGAATGTGTTTGAAAGATCTGCTTCAAATGTTCAACTGCTTCAAATGTTCCTTTGACTGTGTGTCCTACAGGAACTGAAAGAAGCCTATGCTGCTGAGGCCAGATCTACTGGACAGCCTATGCTTATGCTTAGTGCAGCAGTGCCTGCTGTCAAAGACATCATTGATGTTGGCTATGAAATCAGTGAGCTAGCCAAGTAGGTCTAAATTCACATTGAGGTATAAAACGTTAGTGCCATCTCAGCAGTGAGAATTTAAAGACCAAGCATGTGTTATTACTAGGGGTGTCGAATTAATGTGTTCATTTCTATCAATTAAATTCAGAAAAAAATTATACTGATTAATCGGATGCTGTGGTGACTTTGAGCACCCAGCAACAAATGCTCTGTAAAATGAAAGAGGCGATAAGAATGTGCTGCTTGGCCCAGTGAATAGAAAGTTATCTGTAATCGTTATCTGCAAAGGAATTTTGGTATTATTGGAGTCAGGGGTGTCAAAAGCATTTTTAACGTGAGTGGTGGTGTGAGACATTCTGTTTGGAAGGGACTGGAGATGAAGGGGGTGATACTCGTAGCATAGTGTTCCTTTTAGTATGTGTGTGGGGGGGTTACATCAAGTCTAAAATATCACCTCAATGTAAAGCATTAAGGAGCGAACCAGGTGGCCCAGACTGATCCCAGCCTGTCTTAAACCCACGCTTGTCTTAAAGTGCCGCTTATAAAGACTTAGTGCTATCATTGTTCTTGTTCTTTTCCTTCAGCATATTAGGTAAGTTTTTGATTGTTGCTACCATTACTCGACGTGAACAGTGCAAGTGCAAAAAAAAAATGTGTGTGATTCAATTAGATATTAATCAGCTTGTAATTAATTAGATTCATTAAATATTTTTTTTGACAACCTTACTTATTACTAAATTCTGGTTTTAGTCTGATTACACTCACCCATATGCTTCTGTCTTATTTGTAGATATCTAGATTTTATCAACGTGATGACCTATGACTTCCACACTGTTTGGGATAATTTCACAGGACACAACAGTCCCTTGTACCAGGGAGCTCATGAGCAGGGTGATCTCATATTTAAGAATGTGGTAAAAAAAATAATAACCATTTATGTAAAATCTGAAGTTCCTAACATAAATAGAGATTAAAATTAAGGTAATTATGCATCACGTCTACCTTATTTGTTTATAGGACTATGCCATGAGGTACTGGAGGGACAATGGCACCCCTGTAGAGAAGCTGAGAGTGGGGTTTGCAGCTTACGGCCGTACCTTCAACCTAAGCACCTCAGATAACAGAGTCGGAGCTCCAGTTAATGGACCTGCTGCTGCTGGAACCTACACTCAAGAAGCTGGCTTCTGGTCCTACTATGAGGTAATAATTTCACAGACAGTTGTGCAAAGACATTAGTCTGATGGCTACAGCTTTCTCACTGGAATTCGAAGCTTAATGTGTTTCATTCCATCAATACTTATTCATTTTGTTCTTTTAGATTTGTGGCTTTCTAGAAGGAACTAAAGTTCAGTGGATTGAGGATCAGAGAGTACCCTATGCAACCAAAGGGAACGAATGGGTTGGCTTTGACACCAAGGAGAGCATTGAAGTCAAGGTAGTTATTGAGAAAAAATATAGGAAAGGCCACAGAGATCTAGAGGTGTAGGACTTACTACCTTGTTTCACTTCCTCACTCAGGTCCGATATCTGAAAGCCCGTAAGTTTGGAGGAGCTTTTGTTTGGGCTCTGGATCTGGATGACTTTGCTGGCCAGTTCTGTGGGCAAGGGAACCATCCTCTGATAGGCCACCTACGCAACCTTTTGGATTTTGGTAGGATCTATAATATATGTTGATTCATTCAGTTAAGAGCAAATTCTAAAAATGATTTAACATTCTGATTTTCCCTCCAGTGCCTCTATAACCAGACATGAGGGTGCCGTTAAGGGGCAAAAGAGAGCCCTGCCTGCTCAACAAGATCTGCATTTCAAGTCTAGTTTGTCAAATAAAATCTCTAGTTTATTAGATTTAGAATCATTGATCCCTCTCACTGCACTGAGAACAGCTTGAGTTGGTCTCTAACTCTAAGCGAGATAGGGTTAGTGTGTTTGGTTATCTTATGCTTTTGTTGTATACCTGTGTTATAAAGCTGTAGCATAACACTGCTGTAGCATGTCTCTGCTTGTGTGATGTGTTCCTAAATTATACCCAACTCCTGTCAGTATGATCTCAAAACATTAATAATATTTTCATGCAATCCTAGCCTCAGGCCTATAAGAAACAGTTGATCACTGATGTTCTATGTAGCTATGGTGTCAACAGAATCATGAATTTGATCATCCAGCATTATTTGCTTTTTTCAGTTAATGTTGCTCCATTTTTATACCATTTCTTTATTTAACTAAGAGTTTTTAGTTAAAAACAATCCTTGTCTGTCTGTCTTGGCATACATTCGTACAATACATACATACATACAATACAAGACAAGTCTGGCCACTGTACTTTCTCTGGGCACCACACAGAGCTTTAAAACCTGGGTAATCCCCTTCAGGAGAGCTCGCTTTTCACTGTGATTCAGACTGCTTTGATGTGAAATGGTGCATTGATTTTAATGCATACTGACTTATTGAGATTTGTGTTCTTAAGTTATTATTAAATGTGATGGTGTAGTTGCTATAAATCCTGTGTGTGGAGACACTCACACATTGGTTTTATGGGAAAAAAAGATTTGTGTTAAACACACACACACACACACACATACATACATGAATACATACATACCTACATACATATATATATATATATATATATATATATATATATAATACACATAGCAATGTTCACAGACTGATTATTTTTTATGAAACCACAACAAACAAACTGATTCGAGTGATCTGATCCCCACTATCACTCCCATAAAATCTCATTTTTATAGGGTCAATACTCGACCCCTGATCATCTGATAGATTAGAGCACATGTTCCAACTACTCTCACTGCCTTGGAGGAGAATAGAAATAAAAAAAATAAATTATGATGAAATACCGTGTGAAAAATGAAACTGATGCAATCATACTAATAAACTTGACTTGACCTGACTACTGTATACTGTAATCCTCCACTTTTCACGGGGGTTATGTTCCAAAAGCACTCCCATATAAGGAAAACCGCGAGTATTTTGGTAAAAGAAATGCCTAAAAATGTCTCTTTTTATATGCTCCCACACTTTAATTTTGTGTTACACTCAGTTCAATGCATTACCCTTAAAGAAAATGTAAAGGTAAATAAATAATCAGAATCAGAAAACATTATTGTTTAAAAACTGTTAGCATCTGCATTAGGCTGAAACCGCGAATGCTGATCCACGTAAAACTGAGGGGTTACTGTATATGACCAGCGTACATGCAAGTTCTAAATAAAGATTTCCCTGAATACTATTTTGCCTTACTTTTAAAGAAAATATGTTTTGGGCCAAATAATTAAAAAATATTGTTAAACAATATCACAAGTATTGGTGTACTCAATCATGTTATGTATCAGTTTTTTTGTGGTAGATATACAGACATTAATAGATTGGGTCCTATTAGCACTGCAGTGAATTGTGTACAATTTATGTAGAAATGCACAGTTCACATCAAACCTCACTGGTGGACTTATTTTTTTACATGTTAATGATTCAATTATAGAGACAATTTTACAAATCATGTTGAATTCCCCTTTAACAAGCCCAATTCACTATAATATGAATTTCTCCTATGTTCATCTATAGTATTACATCCATTCATTCCATTAAGCTTGTTCATTTATATGTTTATTTATTGCATTAACTTGTTGTATATTAACCTGCATACTAAATATTTCTGCCTTGAGAAGCATAAATGGAAAAATAAGAAATAAAAGGGCCAAGACTGTTTTAAACAAGTAAAAATAAGTTACCAATGACCCTGAAGATCCTTCCAATACAATATCAGTAGAATACAGCCCCCCTATCTAGCATGGCTTTTCAACTTATCACCTAAATGCTGCTCAGTTCAAGATACTGTGTACAGTGTGATAAATCTTTACACTTTTACATGCTTAAATGAATAAAAGTCTCTTTTTTTCATTTATAAACATAATCCCTATCATTCATAATTTCATTACTTTTACTACACTTTCATTTTTTTCCCTTTTAATTAAATAAATGTAATGGCAGTCAGTGGAGGTGCTTTATTACAGCTCTTATCCAGAATGTCCTGCAAATTGTTCAAGACACTCTCCGTTTCAGTTTCACCGTGTTTACTAGTATAAATTATACCTCTTTATCTATATCGTACCATGGTTAAACATACACGAAGTCCTTCTCTTGAGTTATGTGCACATACAGAATGTCTACGCATTTTGTATCAGTCTGTTATGCATGTGCTATTAGGTTGCTGTATCTATAAGTATAAATGCTAGTTTAGCAGTATTGAGTCCAGAATCAGTGCTTTGTGACATGACCATTAGTCATGAGCAGAGGGCTTGCGGCACGGATTCAGAGCTGGATAGCATTATAATGTCCCTGTGTGGTGAAAGGATTAATTAAATTTTTTTATGATTTGTTTATTCTAACAGAGCTAGCGAGCTATAAATGACACACTATAAGACCGAAGCTGGGGTCCGTATGAAATCTGACAGCAGGCTGTAATTGTCTCGCGGGCCGGACTTTGAACATGCCTGTTTACTGAGGTCAGACACAGATGTTGGACAAGAAGGTCTGTCTCCAACCTCAGTTCCAGTTCATCCCAAACGTGCTGGATTTGACGTCAGGACTCTATGTGGCCAGTCAAGTTCTTCCACACTGAACTGCTCTAGCCAGGTCTTTATGGAGCTCACTTGGTGCATGTGGTGTTCCTAACACCAAAATGGTTATTTCAATTTTGTTCCACCAGGGGACTCTTCCCTTTCTCTCTCTCTCTCTCTCTCTCTCTCTCTGAAAGCAACAGTAATGGAGTAAGGTTGTGAACTATATGCTGCATATAGTAGTGTTTAAGGTTACTCAAGTTTATTGTATGTTATTCCAGTTGCCTGCTTAAACAGTTTCGAATCAATTAAGTGTAATACACTACAGTGCACTGGGACACAGTCATGCTGGAATACAAAATGTTATTCCCCAAACTGGGTCCACAGAGTTGGAAGCATGGTGCTGTCCAGAATGTCAGAATGTCTGCTGGAGCATTAAGTTTGACCTTCACTGGAAGCAAGGGGCCCCCTGAATGCAATAATTAAGAGGTGTCCCAATACTTTTGTCCTTATAGTGTACACTGAGTTTCAGGCTTCTCTCTTCCACAGCGCTCAACAACGATGTTGTTTAACATAATCAACACAACAACAACAAGTCTCTGAGTTGCACAGGGAATCCAATATCAGTAACATTATCAGGAACTGAGACAGAACTGTCCCAGGTGGATCACTGGTGCTAATCACCTCCTGGTCAGACACGTTGCTACGCAAGCACATTAAATACCAAAAATCACCTTAATTACACATTCCCTCAGAGTACTGCCTGAGCTAAGGTCTTTTAGTACTCAATCAAAACCAACAGAACCTTATTACTCAATACAACAGTCATGTATTCAAAATGTGACTAGACTGTTGATTTGCTCATTTACTTTTGCTTCCCTGGAATCTAGTCACAGTTTATTAAAAGGTCTGTGATTTCTGTTCACCCAGTAGAAATAAACATTTCCCCTAAATTGAAATGCATGAAACCTTATATTGCTTTCTTTCACATCTCCTGAATTGGTGGTTACTCATATTTTACATAATCACAGTTTGTATTATGGCGCAAATGTAGAATCACAATTCTGAAGCACATTCACTCATTCTGTATAACCACTTAATCCTTACTAGGGTCTCGGGTATCTGGAGTCTATCCCGGGCACTATGGGGTTGAGGCAGGGACTCACTCTGGACAAGGCACCAGCCAACCACAGGGTGCACACACCCATTCACACACCTTCCATCAATTTTAAATCTCCAATTCATCTGCACTGCAAACTTGACTGAAATCTAAATATAAAAAATAAATGATTTTATGTGCAATTTTTCTGATTAAAAATGTGCAAATTTTTGAATGAAATATAAGTATTGGGTGAAATGTACAATTCATAAATGTGCAACTTATATTGCACAATTTTGCATTGCTACTGTTTGTTAATGCCTGTCACTCCATTGTGAACCAGTGTGTGTATATAGTGTATATACAGTGTTCCTACATATATGTATATATCCACTCTGTACATACGTACATATACCAACTGTGCACATACATATACTTATCTAAGTTTACTTATACATACATATTAGGGCTGGGCGCATTAACGCATTATTTAATTAACGCCAACAATTATTTTATCATGTGTTAATTAGTTTTTTTTTTTATCCTTTTTATTTTAAAAGTTCGTTACTGTTTTTATGCTCGTGGGCACGCGCAACATGCAGCTCTCTAGGTCTCGGCTGGCCCATACGGAAATGAAATATATTGCAGTATATTGGAATTTATGTTGTCGAAGTAAAAATGTATTTAAAAATATATTTTAAGCAATATATTCACATACCATATATTCCTCTAATAAATGTGAAATATATGACTGTAAATACATTGCTTCTTCAGCATATTATAAAATATATATTTAAATATAATTACACATATATAGACAAATATACTATAGGACATATATTGCCCAATGCCTATATATTCCTAAATATATTTAAATCAATTAGGTTGTTTTATATTAGGTTGTTTTAAAATACATACAGCGCAGTGGTGGCCTAAAGTTTAAGGATTTGGGCTGGTGTTCAAATGGTTGTATACCTGTCATACATAAGTAATATATTAATTTACCTATATGCATATATAGAAAAATATAATGAAAAATGTATTTTCAATATATAAATGTATTTTTAGGAATATACTACAATATACCAAAGCGGCAATTTTTTGTATATTTAAAATATATTTAAAATATATTGGTGTTTGGGTCATATATTTTGGTGAATATATTAGTCCATGTATTTTTTATAGTGAAAATATATTGTCTATAATATATTTTGTATTTTTCGTATAGGGGGTTTTAGCGGGTCCCATTACTTTTGCTCTTATAATATAGGATTGGGACGTCTCACTATGACACCAACAGGGTCTTTAATGAAACTGCATTCAGATACATAGGCATGTCATGTTCCGGTATGCGGCCGCTAGATGCCGCCAAAGTTTACATTTGTATATATTGAAAGTGAAAGTGAATATTCTGTCATACGTGAACACACATTTACATTTACGGCATTTGGCTGACGCTCTTATCCAGAGCGACGTACATCAGTGCTTAAGAAGTCCACAACTGTTTCTTACCTGAACAGCTTAAATCCAAGTCAACTATTTTACCAAGATACTGCAGTCATAGCATTTATAACAACTGTCAAATAATAATTAACCAACACCTAACCCAGCAATACATAAGCTATAGAGAACAACGCTAGTCATAAAAAAGTCAAGGAATTTTTATTTTTTTAAGAAATAAGCAGGAGGAAAGGACGCAGTTAGTCACCAAACTGCTTCTTGAAAAAGTGGGTCTTCAGGCGACGCTTGAAAATCGTGAAGGACACACCATAGCACACTGTGAACAGCACGAAATTCAAACTCTCCATTTAACCCATTCACCAAGTGAACCAGGGCACAGCCAGACACACAGCGCCAAGGAACTATGGGACTTCAATTTTGAAATCCTGAGCATGCATGTCTTGTTTTTTTAGATTGTGTTTTAGCTGACCAGCTTGCTCAGAGAAAATGAGCTCTGAGTTTCAAATGGTTTGAGGTTTTGAGTTGTATGTATTTAGGTTCGATTGTGGTGGTCCTCAGTGTCGGTTCACCGTCATCCAGACTTTTGTTGAGTGTTTGAGCCATTTCAGAATCAGAATCGTGTTTATTAGCCAAGTGTGTGAGCGTTAACATACAAAGAATTTGATTCCGGTAGATGGTGTCTCTCAAGCACAACAGTATAAAAAACAACAATAATATTAAACGATAAAATGAACAATATACTAAGCAAATATAATATACAATAATATACAATCTACAATATGAATACGTAATATGGATTTCTATTTATAAATATAAGATAAATGTTAACAAATATATGAGTATTTTTGTACATATATGTTCATACTATTTATAAATATAAATATATGTATGAATATACATATGTATGTGTGTATAAATGAACAATACAATATAATAAACAATCTAAATCTTATATACAGAAAATACAATAGTTCAGCTGACAGTTCAGCTGTTTTGTTCAGTTGGTCCATTTGCTTCCTGTTTGAATAAAAGGATATTGAACAATGGAATAATAGTTTATACATAAGGGGAACTTTTCTATTATGAACTAGATAAAACAAACACCCTGCAGGGGCAGGGTTTTATATTTGATTTAATTACATTAAGTTACAAAAATTTAATTGAACTTTAATTGTGTAACTGTGTTAAAGGGAACACTGATTTTTTAAAAGTTCCTTATTAGTTTAAAGTGTTTAAACCAAAAGTAATTGCACTTTTGTTCAAATAGCGTTACATAAAACTAAAAGTGCACATTACACTTGTTTTTAATTATTTAATTTTTGAATATAGCAGTGCACATAATTAAAATTTTAAATCTTAGCATTAATATATACATATATTTTCCAATATTCACCCATATCTTATATTTCTACATTGTATAGTTAACAGTTTACACTGTACTGTTGGTATAGTCTTTTTTATATATATAATTTGTTCTGTCCACTTTCTACTGTGACAATGCAAATGTCACTCTTTTGGGTGTGTGTCCGAGTTTGTCATGGAATGTTTTGCAATGAATGAGGGGTCACACGCACGGTGTCCCGGCGCTCAAGTTAGACCCAGGAGCTCCGGAGGCAGCAGGGCCCGGTGGCCCCATCAGAGGCCGCGGTACCCCTGGCCACATACCCCAGGAGGACCAAGCTCAAGTTTCAAGAGACGGAGGGGGAGGCCCGTGGCGAAAGCGCGCCCAATTCCACCAGGTACCGACCCCTGGCGTGAACTAATGCAAATGTATGCTCATAGAAATGCCTGGAGTTGAGGATGAGCCCCTTCATACAGACGCAGCAACCTGGCCTTCAGCTATCACTGATAGCATTCGAATACAGCTGGTGTGCAAATGACCAAGTAAGGAAGCACCTGATTTTGTTCATCATTTTATGCAGAACTCTCGACAACAACATTATTTTTTAAAATGCATTTTACTTGTAAATTATTTTTGAAAAATAACCTTTGTAACATAAATAGTAGCGATGCACTGAAATGATTTTATTTCTTTGGCCAAAAACCGAAAATGAGGAAACACTTGGCCAAAAACCGAAACCAAAAAAACGAAAGAAATTATTAAGTAATTAAAATAATAAATGTGTTACAAAATTATGAAAATAATTATTTAGCATACAAACAATGCACAATATAAAATAAAATTTGCCTGAAAGCAAGATAGCTGAAGTATTAAACAATTAAATATCTTCTCTCATAAAACTAGTAAATTCAAGTACAATATTCTGAGTGAAGTGCCTGAACACAGGGCATTCAGAACAAGTGCTTAAAAACTGCTGAAAGATAAACAACATTCCCTGTAGGCCTTTAACACA
This sequence comes from Brachypetersius gabonensis, assembly GCA_037577145.1. Classification (NCBI taxonomy): domain Eukaryota; kingdom Metazoa; phylum Chordata; class Actinopteri; order Characiformes; family Alestidae; genus Brachypetersius; species Brachypetersius gabonensis. Next base: position 20,085 of record JBBJLR010038262.1, read on the forward strand.
ACAGTGTATTATTTTGAACAGAGTGGGTGTGCTGAAAGGGTCTTGTCTCTTCTGTCCTGGATTGGGATGTTTTGATATTATATGATAAATTAATCCCGAAGTTTACAAACGGCTTTCCACTTGTCTTTCTTAGATATATCAAAAATAAACCCAGTAGTTTTATTACTGTACTGTAGATTAAATTAAAAGAGGCAGTTGAGCTGAGTCACCGTCCAAATGTCTGCATCTCTACAATATGTCTGCTGATGAACAATAAATTATTGAACTGTAAAAATTATTGTTGATAACCCCTACATTTTATTGTACTTTATTACTAAAAATTACACTAATCTATTACTTTATTTACCTGTTTATACCAAAGAAAATGCCCGTGCATGAATTACAGTACAGTCTGTATGGGCTTACTTTAATATTTTCGTTAAGGGTAATGTACTTACCCTTTTATTAGTTTACGTTTCAGCACATCAGTCAGAGTCATAGAGCAGAAGCAGATGAACGTCTTCGTCTTGTAACGGTAAAATATCTTGTTGTTTGTATAAGTGCAACGTTGTCTTTATGAAATAAACACTACTTTATGTCTATAAAGGTTCATATACTGCATCACCACACCAGTGTGATGTTGACGTAATGTGATGTCATCGTTTTAATGATGGACAAAATACACACATTTGCTGGTCAAAAACCCACGGTGTAACTGCATTTAGTGATCCTTGTCAGGTAGGTAAAATATATTATAAGAAATTTCTATTTTGTTTTTATGGCTATCTGCTGAATGTGCGGATGCATGTAAATTAAATTATGTCATTTATTAAGATTTCATATTATATAGCCTTTGGTCAAACAGCAAGGTAGGTTAACGTTTACGATGCTATTATATTATGCATGTTGTAAAGATCAAAACTGTTTTTGTACTGATGTGAATTTTGATGACTTGATTGTTGTATATATTGTATATATTATCTGTATAAAAGTTATTAATACTAATTAAATATAATATAAAAATATTATTGTGTGTTATTTTTTTTGGTGGTGGAGGGGTTCGTGGAAGGGTTGGAGTTGGGGGTGCCCTTTTTTCAGTTTCAGCACATGCCCCTTAAAAGTTCTATTTTGGAACATGCCCCCGGTTCCAAAATATTTTAATAAAAACACATACCTGTACGAAATCAATAGAGAGCACATTCGATTTTCTCATCTCCAACATTCAACACAAAAAACTACCATGAAAAAGAAATCAATTGAGATCTGTAGGCAATACAATCGTGAAAATAAAATGGCGACCGCTAAACCTGCGTTGTTCCTCGTGGTCGGCTAGTTAGTGATCTTAAGCTCTCTCAAAATACTTCTACAGGTAATGTAAGATAAACACAAAACAGTATCCATCCATGCCTTTACAATAGAACGCATGTAAAATTCCCTCGTACACTGAAATTAACATTAAAACACACACATTTCCTATTTACGAATGCTCTGCTTCGAACACGTACCTCTGCGAGCTAAACCAAACTCGACGAGACGACGCCAAATCTGTAGTGAATACAGCACTTTCCTACAGAAGGCGCTCTAACACCACGCCCAACCACAAGTTAACTTGGAAATGGCAGAAATATATACTTATAAATACATACAATACAATAAAATTATTGTTTTATTTTTAGCTGTTACACAAGCCAGTTCTCTTCTCTTCTCACCTCACATGACAATAGTCCTGAACACCACAGCTTCAGGAAAGCATGAAAAGAACTGATAGTAAGAATTAAAAAGGGTGAAACAATTCACAAACAAGAGATGGCACTTCTGCAGGCTGAGAAAATAAAATGGAGTGCGGTGCTGGCTCGTCTCACTGCTATCATTCAGTCTCTCGCAATCAGAAATTTAGCACTAAGGGTTTTATCCCATAATGCAAGAGCACATTAACCTTGTGCAGAAAGGCACTTGCAGTCCCACCAGTTATCTCAGTACCATGTACAAAACAAACTCATTGATTTGTTGAGTAGCAAGATCACTTCAACACTGGTTGATGACATCAAGTTGGCAAAGTTTTTCTCCATAATTCTAGATTGCACTCTAGATATTAACCACACTGAATAGAAGTCAGCTGTCAGTTGTGATTCGGATTGTGCCGTTTTGTGAATTTTGAATCTTGAATCTTTTACGAAAGAATCAATTCCACTTAATTGATGGGAGAATACCCACACCTCTGGAAATCCGAGTTTCGGGTTTCGAGCAGCCTGTCTATGCACTGGGTGCAGTTGCGGTGAGTTGGAAGCAAACCCAGAGCGATTCTTTGGCGAAAGATTCAAGATTCAACAGCGGTTTCCAAACACCCCCACCCCTAAAAGGACCAAGATGTGCACGTACAGAACCCCATCCAAACACACACCAAACCCGTCCCCACGGCCAAGCTGTGCCCCCACAAGTAGACAGATGATCCCCTTCACATTAAAAATGCTTCTGACACCCCTGGAGGTCAGTCATATGACAATGGGGTCAACATGAGGGAAAAACAAGGGTGAGGTACATCGAGCCCCTGAGATTCAGCATTTGTACAGTTGGGTGGTATGATATCCTGAACCAAACCTACCACGTGAGCAAGCTCATGCAGTTTCCCAACTTGCATGTGGTTGTAGCAGTCAGTCTCCTCAAAAAGACAGAGAGAGGGCAACAGACAAACGTAGAAGCTGCTCTGCAACAGAAAAGACTGACATCTACAAAGCGGCACTTCTCTGACCAATCATTTGATGAGCCATTGAGGGATGCCCTAAAGAAGCTGGAGGTGACCTTTTTAATGTTGTTGTTGATGCAGTCTTCCATCCAAAAGAGATTCACCGCATTGGAAAATGTGGGAGAGAAATTTGTGGAACTGACACATTTTTCAAATCTCTCAAATGAACACTCTCAGGGCTACTTAGCTTTTTCAGGACCAATCAGGCTTGGATGCCAGAGAGCTTGCACAAGAGAATAAGAATTTGCCTGACACCAATCTAACAATCTATGACCTCTCTTGAGTTTCTGAACTTTGTGCATGACTGTGAACTCTTAGAACTACACCTGAATTTGTGGACTGCTCTGAGAACTGCAGTTCCTCTACCTGTAACTGTGGCTTCAGCAGAGAGGAGCTTTTTAAAGCTGAAACTTGTGAAGACATATCTGAGGTCCACTATGTCTCAGGAACGCCTCACTGGCCTTGACATCATCAACATCCATCACGCAATTGCTGTGCAGATTTCATATGATGACATTATTGATGACTTTGCATCAAGGAAGGCAAGAAGGGTCCTGATTTAATGACAATCATTTCATGGCAGTGTGTTGTCCGAAGTGCAATCATGTTAATTGTGCAATTTAGGAATGCCTTATTTTAATTGTATCTGCCTTTTATACTTTAATATAATATAGAAATTGTTATAGGTGTTTTATTTTGACTTCCGTGTGTGCTTGTTTTATATTTAAAGTTCTATTTCTTCCTGTTATATGTTAATGTACAATCTGTAGTCCCTTCCTGTTCCAACAAGACTATTAATCACAAAGTAAAATCTATTAATCACAATGTCACTTTACATTTGTATCAGTGTAAAAGAACACACCAGCCACAGGCAAAAATCAAAAATTTTCTGTGAAATTGCATGAGTACACAGGAACGGCTGCAACACGAGACTTCAAACCAAGTGTTTAGGAAATCACCCAAAGTTCTTGCGTCCCACTAGTCTTCGGGCTCCCCCTTGCGGATTCCCCAGCCATCGCAGTACCTTTAAATTGCATATGGCTGAACTTCGTTTCCATTACGTACATACTTCATTCACGCATCTGATCAAAGCTTCCTTACCAACCAGGGTGCCTGCAATCCCTGCTTAGTGAAAATGTTCATTAATCCATGCCACGATGAAGCTGAAATGGCAAGTTGAAAGGTTTTGAGTTTTTTTATTATTTGGTTAAAAGGTTTACTGCTCCTGCTGCTCAATAAAACATGCATAAAATAAATGTTCTTTTTATAGTGTTTCCAGATAACATCAGCACGATCTAAAAAGAAACATGTGCTATAAAATTAATATATTTTAATGTTTTTCAAACTGCACAATAAATTAAAACTGAAATTTTTCAAACCAGACATGATGACTTGCCACATATTTTAACACCATATAATTCACATTATACATGGAAAAAATGCCTTTGGACTGTGAGGAGAAAACAGAGCTCTGAGTGGAAACCCACCCTGACACCAAAAGAAAGCCGGTACAGAATCAGGACTACTGAGGCAACAGAGATTCCGTGTATCAATAATTTTCATAGATGAAGGTCTTTCCAAACTTTAAAGAGTGATACAGTCTCTGCTCTGATGTTTTTGGAGACTACTCTCTTTATAGAAACCCAATCCACACTTTAAGCAATGATAAGGTTTCTGTCCTCTGTGATTGCGCTGGTGTTTTTTGAGATTACTGATCTGACTAAAACTCTGTCCACACTCTGAGCACTGATATGGCTTCTCTCCAGTGTGAACATGCTGGTGTTTTTTGAAACCAGTCTTATCAGTAAAACTTTGTCCACACACTGAGCACTGATACGGTTTCTCTCCAGTGTGAATGCGCTGGTGTATTTTGAGATTACCCATCTGACTAAAACTCTGTCCACACTCTGAGCACTGATACGGTTTCTCTCCAGTGTGAATGCGCTGGTGTAATTTGAGATTATTTTTCAGGGTAAAACTCTGTCCACACTCTGAGCACTGATACGGTTTCTCTCCAGTGTGAATGCGCTCGTGTGCTTTGAGGTTACCCAGCCGACTAAATCTATGTCCACACTCTGAGCACTGATACGGTTTTTCCCCAGTGTGAATGCGCTCGTGTCTTTTTAGATGAGATAGATGGTTAAAACCCTGTCCACACTCTGAGCACTGATGTGGTTTCTCTCCAGTGTGAATGCGTTGGTGTGTTTTGAGAGTACACTTCAGGCTAAAACTTTGTCCACACTCTGAGCAGTAATACGGTTTCTCTCCAGTGTGAATGCACTGGTGTTGTTTGAAGGTATCCATCTCTATAAAACCCTCCAGTGTAAATGATTTATTAGTTGGTTAAAACTCTTTCCACACTCTGAGTAGCGATACAGTTTCTTTACTGCATGAATCCGCTGGTGTATATTAGGACTATGACTTTCAGTAAAACACCTCCCTCAATGGTAAGGTTTCCTTTTTTGTGTTTATCTGTGAGACGTTGATGAGAAGATTAGCAGAGGACATTTTCTGAAGACTGGGGCTTCTGAATAATTAAACCTCCCCTGAGAACAGCAGTGTCACACATTCGTCTCTGGGCTGATAGAAATCCCTCACAGTGGCATCCCCTGCTGTAGTTGTGGAAGTAAATTTTGACTGCAGGTGGGCAGTAGGTCAAGAAGACGTGCAGCGATCATTTCTTTCTGTGAGATAAACATGAAAAATGAAAAAATTCAATGCCAGGTGCAACACAATAGTGAACAACACTGAACCCTTGTGATCCTCATGACCAAATCCCAGCCACAGATATACTTGAGCTGAAAATGAACAAATCCCTAGAATAGTACCCAAGATACAGCGCCAGCAGATAGTATTCACACCCCTTCACCTTTTCCACATTTTGTTACGTTACAGACTTAAAGATCGGAGTGTAATTTTCTTTTACAAAATCTGGTCTATAATGGCAATGTGAAAATATGTTTAACATTTTCTTAAATTTATTTTAAAAATGTAAACATTTAGACCAATGCTGGGCAATGATTAAATTTGATTTATTATTTTTTTCCCTGTCGTGTCCAGCAGCTTAGCAAGCAGAATGTGAAGCTGGATGCCATGATATGCCAAGTGGTCAACTCCATATATTTATATTTACATATACATATATATATTTAATTCTATTTTTTTAATTTATCTGTATATTTATGTAAAGTTGCGGGAACACGAGCGTAAGAATTTCATTACGGGTAATGGTGCTACAATGTTATCTGTATATGACAATAAAAAGACACACACACACACACACACACGCGCGCGCACGCACACACACACACACGCACGCACGCACGCACGCACACCAACATTCACTCACTCTCGCGCGCACACACACAAACCCCAGATTAGCCTGTGATTTTCCAACTTACACAATGAGCAACCAAACGTATCCCAATACACACACACTTTACTGAAAAAGGTGACCAGTCTCCGCTCAGTGCAGTAAAAGACAGTTAAAAACGGTGTAAAATGTGTAGTAAAAGTGTTCTTTACCGTCAGCTTCTGTTTCTCTCAAACACTCCGAAACACTGCTGGTGCGCGCGCAGCGTTCTACGTCACGGCCGGGGGCGGAGACAGGGGTGTGGTGCGCGCGCAGCGTTTTACGTCACGGCTGGCCGGGGTGGGGGGTCGTGTACTGCCTCATGGTGCCGAACACCAGAAGATGCAGCGTCTATGGCCAGTCTCTGTGAGCACACATCAAACTGTGCCATGCTGGAGCCGCTCTGAGAGCATCAAGCCAGTTTCAAATAATGAGTTTCACACTCAAACCCCTCTCACACTTATCCTAAATAAAAAAACAAGACAGTATGTGAAATGCAATGAATGAACTTTACTTTTAAAGTAAACATTTTAAAAGAATAAGATAAACAATACCAATGAGTAACATACAAAAGAACCAAGTTTTTGCTATGCAACATATTAAAATGTGAACTAATCTGGCAAAATGAGTCACAGTGATCCAAAATTCTAAACTGAGGTTTTGGTATCATCGAAAAGATGAAAAAATAAGCTTGAAAATTATAGATTGGACAAAGGTGTATCTTAAATGGTTGGCAAGTTACAATCATTTGAATTATAGGATCACAGCACCATTTTCCAACTGAAAAACCGAGAAAATCGCATTTAAAGTTTTTGTCAGTTTTTTGTTGATATCTTTAACAATCCATAGTATTCCACCCAGTATTCAACAACAAAATGTTACTACAGGCATTTAGATACTTAGGAAAATATATTAAATCAGTTTCAATTATTTCAAAATATTTATTAAATAGTAGTGGTGGGCTGTTATCAGCGTTAACGTGCTGTGTTAATGTGAGACTCTTATTGGGCGATAAAAAAAATGTTGCCGTTAATCTAAAAAAAAAAAAACAACAGAGTGACGAGAGTCAACAGCCTTGTCACCTGCCTTATGGACTACATTAACTTCTGTGTGGATAACACTGTACCCACCAAGACTGCGGTGCTTCTCCAACAACAAACCTTGGATTGCCCCAGAAATAAAAGCTGTCCTCAAGCAGAAGAGAAGGGCCTTCAAACCAGGAGACTAACAGGAGCTGAAAAGGGTGCAAACAGACCTGAAACTACTGATCTGGGATGGGAAGGACAGCTACAGGCATATGATGAAAAAACAGCTTCAGCACAACAGTATGAGTGAAGTCTGGAGAGGCCTTAGAACCATCTAAGGTCACGAAGAACAAAACTCTCTGCCCATGGGGGATGTGAGGTGGGCAAATGAACTGAATCACTTTTTTAACAAGTTTGATTCATCCAGGATGCAGTCTTCAATATTGTCTGCAGACACCCCACTCTCACTGCTCCTACATTGTTCCCTCTCTCACCTGGAGACCACGAAGCGAAAGTGACCATTCTGTTATACGTGAACACACCACAGCACACAGTGTGAACTCTGAATTTAACCCATACCAAGTGAAGCAGGAGACAGCTAGGAACACAGCGCCCAGGGAGCAGTGTGTGGGGACCTTTGCTCAGGGTACCTCAGTGGTGCTTAGCAGTTTTGGGAATCGAACCCCCAACTTCCTGATTGCAAGGCAAACACCCCATCCATTAGGCCATCAGCTGCCCCATCCTTTCCACAATCCAGAGGGACAAGCTGGAGTAAACACGAGAGAATCATCACCTCACAACATGGATACTGGACTACCTCACCAAACAACCACAGTATCTGAGAACTCAGGGCTTTGTGTCAGGCAGGGTCATCTGCGGTACTATAGCCCAAAAGGGAATGTTTCTGGCACCGTTCCTCTTCTCCATGTACACTGCAGACTTCTCTTACAACACCACCCAGAGCTTCCCACAGAAGTTCTTTAGTAACTCTGCAATAATCTGCAATAATGGGGATGACAAGGAGTACAGTGAACTGACCCAAGACTTTGTGGACTGGTGCCAGCAGAACTACCTCCAGATCAACAATGGAAAAAACAAGGAGCTTATGGTAAACTTCCGCAGGCACAAACATCCTCTACTGCAACCACTGAACATCCAGGGTATGGACATTGAGGCTGTGGAGAGCTACAGATACCTTGGTGTTCATCTGAACAATAAACTGGACTGTCCTCACAAATCAAGTGCTCTCTACAGAAAAGGGCAGAGCAGGCTGTACCTGCTGCAGAGGATCAGGTCTTTTGGAGTGAAGGGCGCAAGCTTAAAGACCTTTTATGACTCTGTGGTGGCCTCAGCCATCTTTTACGGTGTGGTTTGCTGGGGCAGCAGCATCTCTGCTGAGGACAGAAAGAGACTGAACAGGCTGATCTGGAGGGCCAGCTATGTTCTAGGATGCCCTCTGGAGACAGTAGAGGTGATGAGTTACAGGAGAAAGGTGGCGAAGCTGTCATCCCTGTTGGATAACATCTCCCACCCTATGCAGGAGACTCTGACAGCCCTGAGCAGCTTCTTCAGTGGTAGGCTGCTGCTCCCATGATGTGGGACAGAGAGATTCCGCAGGTCTTTCCTTCCAACTGTTGTCAGACTCCAAAACAAAGACCTTGCAGATGACCACACACACACAGACAGACACACACACACATCCAATACACAATGGTAGCTTTCGCTAAGTTTTTCTTATGTGCAATTTTTCTGATGCAACATGTGTAATGTTTGGGTTAAGCTATTAATGCTGGGAAGCATATGCAATTTTTCTGGTGCATTTCTGACGTTATTGTCAAGCCTGTCACTCCATTATGTACCTATGTGTATGTGTGTGTGTGTGTGTGTGTATCTACAGTGTTTTCATTTTTACTTACACATCCGCTCTGTATATACTTACACTACTCACAATAAGTTAGGGATATCGTGAGACTTAGTGGATGTCACACATACAGTGTTTGTTTCACATCAGACCTTTTTGGGATAGGGAGGCAATTGTATTGGGGTGATAAGGAGACCACTACATGGAAAACACAAAATAAGGTATTTTGTGTTTTCCATGTAATGGTATCATTGTATACAGGTGTGCCTTATATTGGGGCCAATACCAAAAGACAACCTTTTTCAATGCGGCATCAATTTCAACATTCTGTGG
>JBBJLR010038313.1:0-12273 GCA_037577145.1 Brachypetersius gabonensis
TCTCTCTCTCTCTCTCTCTCTCTCTCTCTCTCTCTCTCTCTCTCTCTCTCGCTCTCTCTCTCGCTCTCTCTCTCTCTGTGTAAAGAACTAAAGCTTAAATCTGATTTATAGTCAAAGTATGGATGAATATTCTCCCTTCTTTGACCAACTAATGAACATTGGATCTCCCTCCTTCCTGCAGGCCTGAATAATTCTCTGGGAGCAGTAACACTGAGCGCACTATGTGTTTAAGTGAAAACAGCAGTAGAAGGTAAGCTAATATTCACCCTCGGCGTCTACTCTTTAACACGTATGTCCCGAGGGCTTTACGAAAGCAGAAAAGAAACCCAACAGAGTGGAGCGAAGAAAAAGTGTTGGGGAAAATAAGTTAGTGAAGCGTGAAATCATGCCGACCCCCCTCTGTAATTTAGCTTCAGGATTGGGTTCACAGGCAATGATTTCAATCCCCCCAGGCACTCCTTTAATACACTATTTTAAAGTCATGCCCCTGTGCCTTATTTATCTTCAATTGTGTCTTACGCAGTCCAATATTTCCCACTGCTGAATACATTTACCCTCCTCCGGCTTGTTGCTCTGGCAGGTCTCTCTCTCTCTCTCTCTCTCTCTCTGTTTCTCAGCTATATTTTTCCTTATCCTCTCTTGCCCACTCTCTCTCCCTGTCCCCCTCTCTCTTTTTCAAGGTGTTTCTTGGCCTCAAATTTCCTTATCCCTTCTCTCTCGCTCTTTCTCTCTCTCTCTCTCTCTCTCTCTCTCTCTCTCTCTCTCTCTCTCTCGCTCTCTCACTCTCTCTCGCTCTCTCTCTCTCTCTTTTCACTGGGATTGATTTTTGTTTTGCTGGCCAGTGTGTGTAACGCAGAGCAGTAGATTAAGTCGAAGTGATTACATTGGTCACCTCTCTCCAGAGGTTTCATGCTTGTCACTGACCGAGGGGCGAGCATGAGCTCAGGAACTTCCCCCGGTGTCAGAGGTCACCGCAGAGCTTCACGCTTTCACTCACTCCTGCAGCGAGCGGCGTTGCGGCTGTCGGAGGCCACATGCAACTTTAGACGGAGGGCCACGGCAGCCCACAGCTCAGGTGACTAGGTAAACAGATTACTTCCATAATCCACCACAACACGGTCGCGACACGCCGGCGTGTCAGCCACAGCAGCAGGCCCAGTGTGATTGGATTGAGGGAGAGGAGAAAGCATCAGGGTAGCCCTCTGTTTTGATGGTCTTCAGGAATATACTGAAACTTGATGATCATCAGCATTAGGGTTAGCTTTAGGTTATGGACTGTGGTTGAAGCAGCGCTTCAGACAAAAATTTACATTTTTTCTATTTCCTCGAATATAATCGAGCAGGGAAGACGTTTGGTGTCTGAAGTCTGATTCTTTGGCTACATGTAGTGATGGCTGATCATAATATTGGATGTGAAGGCCAAAACCAATCACAGCTATCAGCAGCTCACACCCTGTAGAGTCACATCTAAGAGCCCTTTTCCGACAGTAATAAAATGATGGAATGAGCTGTCTAGCCAGCTGGTAGCAATTTTCTTACTTGAATATCTGTTACAAGGAGTTATAAGCTTCAGATTTTTGTATTACAAGCTCCAAATGTCTGATCACTGCTGTTAGCTTGGCACAGACTAGCAGAGGAAATCCTATAAAGGTGCTAAAAGTGTCTTGCTGCAGTCATGGAATATGGATAAATATCTTCTTTCATAAATTGTTTCTGCATTAAACACTGTTATGAATAATTTCACTGCATCTTTCCCTCAGTGTAAAAACAAACAAAAGTCTATAATTGTATGTGTGCAGTATTTTACAATGGCTTGCATCGTTTCTTAGCCAAAAGAAGGTTTTAGAACCAGACCTAACTATCCCAACTAGTACTAACTGCAGACCAGACGAGGGAAAAGCAGGACGAATAACCTAAAAATCTAGGAGGCATTTCAGAATATAACTAGGTATCACTGTGTGTCCGGAACTGAATCACAGACAGGCTGTGCAAATCTTAAGCTTGGGCATGATGTAAATCAGCCCACACTCTTATCTAATTCTCATTTTTCTAAGGACATTTGCTAGTCTAGATGTAGATTATGTCCACAACAGTCTAAAATAATCAGCTTCCAGACTAGTTTTAGCAGCAAGTCAAACAATATGAATGCCATAGTTCAACTTTATTTTGGTGCGTTTGATTCCCTTGAGAGAGGAAGGGTCTTACAAAAGCTACAAGACCCTTTATCCAAGCCCCCCTCTGCTATTAGGCTAATGTAGCAAACAAGTAATAAAGACTTATGACCTGCAGTCTAGCAAATTGCATGTTTAAATCAACACACACTTGCCTCAAACCATGTCGAGTCGTAATCTCTTGAGGTCTGCACAATATGGGCTCACAAACAGGTTGCGGGTGATCTGTAAATTAATTTGCAGGTGAGGTTAATTTAGAGGCGCAGTGGACATAGCAAGTAAACATCCAACAGTTTGTGGAATCATGCAGGTGTTCTAAATTGCTAGGTGGGGTGGGCTTGGACAGTTATTAACTGGTTGTGGAAGCAGCCAGGTAGCAAATAGATTGCAAGTGTGAGAAAAACATGTTAGCAATTATCACATGACATATGCACATAATGAATTTATCTTCTCTCCACTCACTTATCCACATTATTGGTCTATTCTAGGCATAGACCGATATGTATGTTGGTGTATGTGACAAATAAAATCTGAATCTGAATCAGTGATTAGACCTTTTTTCAAACACCCATGGAGCAATAATGGGCCTGGACAGACAAAAATGAAAGCTTCAGGATACAGATACTATTTCTGTTATGATGAATTATGCAAAAAATGGACAACAGAGGGGCCAGTATTACATTTCAACACACCGGCAAGATTATGGAAAAGTTAAGGTGAATTTAATTGATATTAAGTTGAATGCAGATTTATGACTTGTGTGTCTACAGTGGACCCTCAAAATAAACTGAGCTGCTAATGAACTGCTCACGGACTGTCTGTGTGTTTCTTTACACCAACTCCAGCAGACCATAGTGTGTCTGTGGCTCACCTGCCTGTAAAATGGTGTGTAAAAGAGACGAGGCGAGTAGGCAGCGGTCCAAGCGTCTCGCCAAAGTGCTCTTCACACTCCATGTCCCAGGCCGCATTTGCTGCTTCATAAAGACAACGAGAAGGGACAGTAAACAAAATGAGGCCGGCCTCCATACGACCCCCGGCTCACTATAAACACGCACTCACAGACACCTCATCACTGACCTAGCGCAGTAAAACTCCCCACATTGTTCTTCTCTGTAGTCCCGTTCTATAAAGTGTGTGGTTACAGTGACTGAAACAGCTGTGTGACTCCAGGCGAGGCCTATCGCGTCAATGCAGAAAGCCGCAAGGTGTGGCTTTACAGTAGAGTCGTAATGCCACCGCATCACTGAAATACTTGAGTTACAGTTAATAGGAGGCTGAGTGGCAGTCGATCAATAGTTACGATGCATATCATCCAGACTTTTTATTGTGTCCTCATTCTCTCTCTTTCAAAGAAGCCCTGATCAATAGTCCAATAATCTGAAATGTTTCAGTGTAAGGGATTTGCTCCATTGATTTTAATTTGTAATTGTCCTAATGTGTGTATCTAAGGCCTGTAATAGAAAACCCAATTAGTCTTATATTCGCTGCCTTTGCCCTTACTTTATCCTCTTCCAACAGGTGATTACAATAAGGCACAGCATCTCAGTCCAGTGTCCCTTTGCCTGGTGCAATAGGAATGGATATGCTGTGCACTTGATTAAGCCAATAGTTTGGCCAAGAATACAGTGCTCCCTTCACTCCAAATGTAATATTTCTGCCAAGACATGTTTGCAAGTGGGAGTTACTAATAGTGGGCTAACTAATATGAATAATGGAACTTAATATTAATATTCTTTACTTAAACCCTAATATTAGTTTAAGTAAATCCAAATACATCTACATAACTCAGAGAGACTTGTGGTTAAAACAAAATCATAATCAACATCATCAATAAAAAAGAACAATTTCCACAACACTAATATAAATAACCCTCTAAACTCAGATTAAATAAATCTCTTATCTCATTATTTCACACATTTTCAACTTGTGGGTTGCAATTTATTTATGTATCTACTTCCTTTGAAGGTTTCCACAAATTTGGAATTAGTCTAGAAGATCTTCTGCACCATTATACCTTGAGCAGAACAGTGCCTCGCAGCAAGAAGGTCCTGGTGGGGTTTGCATGTTCTCCCTCTGTTTATGTGAGCTTTCTCCAGGTGATCTGCAAATTGATTTGCAGGTGAGGTTTATTTAGAGGCACAGTGGCCATAGCAAGTAAACATCCAACAGTTTGTGGAATCATGCGGGTGGGTGTTAGAAATTGCTGGGTGGGTTGTGCTTAGACAGTTATTAACTGGTCTTGAAAGCGGACAGGTGACAAATAAATCGAAGTGAGAGAAAAACATGTTCGTAATTATCATGACACATGCACATAATGAACCTACAGTATATACTCTCCACTAAATTACTTCTCCACATAATCTGTCTATTCTAGGCACCAATTAAGCCCTTTTTTCTAACACTGGAAGTATGAAGGGACTGGACAGACAAAATGTCAGGATTCAGGTAGCATTGCTGCTAATATGCAAAAGAAAGGCCAAAAATGGCTAGTTTTAATACACTGGCTTTATGTTACACCAACGTTTAAACAGGTCTGTCCTGGGGACAAAAAAAACAATTGTTTCTCACATTCCATCTGAGGAACATTAACCTTTGTCTGTTCTAGGTGAGAGCACCTACTGGGTCATAATTGTTTGTTTTGCTTTGCTCTAGCCACGAGGCTACTGTCTAATGTAGCAAGCAAGTGATTAGTGTTGTGCAAACTGCATGACTAAGGGCATTAAACCTGCTGTTATATGAGCAAATTTGGAGTATCTAGTGCACTTACTCCAAAATTACGTGAGGCATCTACGAGATGCAATACAACCATAACCACTAGAGGCAGTGTATCATGATGTTGACAGTAGACTGGACAAACCATGACTACAGTCGTCTCTGCAGTCTATTTCTGCTATTTCTCACCATTAACAGTAATATGGTTTCCTCATTTGTTGTCATGTTTATTGTTGATCTTTTTCTGCTAAACCAGAAGAAGTAATCAATGATGATATTATCCTGTCGGCAGGGGATATAATGCCCCTTGCTGGGTATAGCTTTTAATTCTGATCGCCTATGATCTTGAGTAAGAGGTAAATTGTGTAAATTGGACTTTTCGCTAAACTATTCTTTAAATAGCAAATGTATCACAGCCCTGAGGCACCTTCACACTGTTTTTTAAGGTGACAAAACGCAGGTGCAGAGCATTGTGGTTTTGTTTGGGGGACGGGGGAGGTTTCACACTGCATTTGTTGATCACTGCTTCTGGCTGTTCGTCCATCTGTTGTGACAACAGATAACTTTGTGTCGTAACTGGCAATTCACTGTACTAGCCAACAATTTGAAGTATGTAATATACATACTTTAAGCATAAAGCTGCATTTGCCATCTTAAGCAGTTTCCTCCGGGATCAGTAAAGTTTTCTGATTCTGTTTGTGATAAAGAAAATCTTCTAGCATATTTAATGTTTGTGTAGCAAAAACAAACTTTACACCCAATTTAATCCATAAAATCATAAAATCAGGTTCCAAATGTCGCTTCATTTGATTGGTCAGCATGAAAAAAAAAACCTTGTGATGGAAAAAAAAAAAATCATCACCACTTTGGACCACTTTGAGTTCCCCATGTGTAAAATGTGAGCAAACACAGCAAGTCAAATGCATTTCAAGACAATTCAAAGCAGGCACCTGGGTCCTGAATTTAAAGTTGAAGTATCTAAAATAATAGTCTTGATAGTCTTGATTGGATACATTGCCTGACTTACAAAGTAATCAGATCACTGTCTGGTTCATTCTATGCAATTTGATGTCCTATAATTAGGAATCCTGAAGTGGTTGTGGAAACCTTTATTGATTCTGAGGAAATTGCAAATGCAGCAACTGATGCAAAGACAAGAACAACATAAAATACAGTATGAATTCAAAAATTAAACTTTCCAGAAAATACTTTGTAAGAAATACACATGCACATTTTACAAGAAAATTTACTAGGAGGAATCTCAAGTGAATCTTTGTTGTCTCCACACTGCAATTTGTCATAAAACACATGTGAGAAGTGATACGGAAAATGATGCAATACCAGATTCCCAGAACGAAACTGGTGAGATTGAATAAAACTTCCTTTCCTTTCCCTAATTTCGCCTGAACTGGTAATCAGGTGGATCCCCATGCCAATCAGCTCTTCCAGTATTATTTAGTGAAGCCATGGCCTACAGATCATCCAAAGTCAGGGCCAGATGATGGATTTTAGCACGACTCTGATCTCAGTGGTTTGTAAGCTGATTTGCTGCAAAAATGGAAGAAATAAAAAGATGATTATAAAAAAAAGAGTCTAAGCTCGTCCTCTGGGTTTTCCCTCACCCTGTGTCCTCCGCTCTCACTGGATGAAGCTCTTAGCCGAACTCATTGTCAGTCGCCACACTTTTCACACTAGATTTGGACTCCCTGATAGGTGCAGCTGTATGCCATGTTGGATCTCCGTTGGGCGTCGGCAGTGTCTCAGTGAGCCTCTCCGATGGTGTCTTTGAACAATTCACACCTAGCAATCGGCAGTCGATTTGCAAGCTCTGCATGAACACTAATTAGATCCTGTTCTGGGACTTTTGTCAGTGATTTCCGAAAACCACTAGTGAACGGAAAATCAGGACTAAAACTGTGCCAACTTTAAGTGATTTCTGACACTTAACACAGTATGTATGACATATAAAAGCGGACATGGTGGCTTAGTGGGTAGGATACTTGCCTCTGGGCCAAGAGGTCATGGGTTCGAATCCTACCTTCAGCAGACCACCACTGGGTTCCTGGGGAAGACCCTTAACCCTAAGTTGCTCCAGGGAGACTTAGGGAATGGAAGTCACGTTTGGATATTGTCAGAAGAAACAGTTCTAGCATCCTTCATGAACTAGCTGCAGGTCAGACAATGTAAGGAAATTCATCTAAAATGTCTTAATAGCACAGTTTGAGGTGTACAGTGGTTCAAGCATGTACAGTACTGACCGTGCAAATTTCAGTAGGTAGGGCCAATGCAACAAAGCTAGTGGCCTAGTGCTTATAGAGTTGCCCGTGTGATCAGAAGGTTGTGGGTTTGAATTCCAGGATTGCTAGAGGCACCACTGAGGTACAGTTGAGTAAGCTACTGTCCCCACACACTGCTCCCCGAGCGCTGTGTTCCTGCCTGCCTGCAGCTTCACTTGGTGAATGGGTAAAATGCAGAGGAAGAATTTCACACTATTCACACTGTGTGCTCTGGTGTGTTCACATGTGACAAAATAGGCACTTCTTTAAACCATTATCTTTCCTGATCCTGTTAAGGGGACAGTTGAGTAAAGCTGATTTTTGTGCTGAGCCATCCCTTCAAAGCTGCCATCAGAAATGCAGTTACAGCGAGGACAGCTCTGGAGAGTGACCCAGCTGCATTTGAACATCATGCGTCTCAGGGGACCCGTAACTGGTGCTAGGCACAGACAGATAAATACAGCCCCCACCACTGCCTCCGTGCTAACGCTCCGCCTTTGTCCCACAAGACCAGGCTGTCCATGTTCCAGAGCGAGTTTTATGTGACGCTTCTGCTGAAATGCAGCTCCATTCACGCTGTTTCAGCAACAACACTGGGGCCAAAACTCTGGCCTGTATTGAATGGCAGCGATTAGCTTCAGTGCGACACACATTGACTGAGAAAACACACCGGCCCCACGAGTGTGTTTCACCACAGCCAAATCCGCGCCCCCCCAACCCCCCCCCCTGCACTTTCACAAGAAAACCAAAGACGTATGGTTCACTCACTTTCAGCATTACACATTAATGCAAACGCCCAGCACCAACACGCCAAGACTGTAAATTCTATATTTGATTTGATTAATACATTTGGAGGAATTTAATCCTTGTGTAAAGGCTACCCGGAGAGAGCTCAAATATTCCATTCCATGCTTCGCGTTCCCCATTGCAATTCAAATTGAAATCGTGTGGAGGTTTTTTTTTATTATTATTATTTTTTTTATAAACCCTCCCTGAAACTCATCATCTAGTGGAATTTACAGGGAGCCAACAAAGTGCGTTTAAATTCAAATTAGTTTAAGCACACACAACAGGAAAAAAAAGATAAACATCCAATTTCTCGCTCAAGCTGCAAACATTATTTTGCACTGTGGAATAATAAGCGGATGCTCAATAAACAGTAAGTATAATTATGCAGGATGGATATATTGCTCATGCTGTTGATTTTGGTCTATAGACCAGAGCATCCACATCATCATATGGATATGGGCATCAAGCTGATGTGTGTGTGTGTGTGTGTGTGTGTGTGTGTTTGTGTGTGTGTGTGTGTGTTTGTGTGTGTGTGTGTGTGTGTGTGTGTGTGTGTTTGTCTGTGTGTGCTTGTGCACTTGAAGAATACATCAGGGTCTTAAAGTCTGAGTCCACTACTCAGAACCATTTCATCATTTTTCTAAAACTAATACATACCTGCACTCTCTGGACAGCTTTTGTTCTCAGGCTGCCAAACCTCCAGACCTTAAACACTATCTGAGCATTTGAAAGGAGAAAAAAATATATACTGTAAATCTCAAGACTGCCTGGGCTACTCTGAAGGGAGACTGGGATAATGAAGCTTCTCTAGTGCTGTACAAACTGTAATACAGAGTTCAAGCAATCAGGGCAAACGCTGGATACACAAAACACTGAAGATTTCACTAAAGAATAATGTCATACTTGAATTCCAAATACTGATGAAACCAAGAGTAATCTTGATATTAGATAATAGGGGAGTATGTGTGTTTTTATTGTTGTGTTCATAGTTAACCTATAGGATTAGCAGTAAATTTGAAGGTGAAATTAGAGTCATGTCTTCAATCACTGGGAATGACTATCAGTTGTGAGAGACTCCTGTTTTATTAAAAGAATATGGATCTATCAAAGTCTAATCATCAGACTTATAAAAATACCAGTAACGAGTTTGGACTCACGGTCAGACAGATAGTGTACAAATTCAAGACCATCGTTGCCATTCAAGGTAGTTGAGTTGTCTATTCGTATGACTTAGTAATATGACATGCCAAAGGACTGCAGAAACAACAACAGGATGCTTTATTTGAGCTCTTTGCATTTATTTCATGTAACTGGAGGACCTGACGTACTTTGGGTCCCACCAGGCAATGCAAGCATTTAGAAACATGAATTATGAACAGTTTTAGAAGGTGCAGAAGGTTTCTACACACATTTTATACACATCTGTTAGAACTTACACATGTCTTATCTAAATATGTAGCAAGAGTACAATCACAAATGCTGGACAAACGTAAAGCTTTTTGCACTATGAACACATCAAACATCTCTGAAATGATGTACAGCTCTGGAAAACAATAAAAGAGCACTGCAATTTATTTTTGAAGCAGCATCTCTGAGTGTGAAACCATTCCAGTCCAGTGTCTGTTAAACTCCCACACAAACACCTCATTCTGCTTTATGAGGGACTGATCAGCGATCAGCTGAATTCCATCTTATTTAATGAGGAAAAGTATAAAACACTGCTGTAATCGACTCTCTCCTCTCACACTGAGACCAGTTGGATGGTGAAACACTACTAGAAGTTCCTCAAAGCTCATTATTGCCATTTTGTTTAAGAGAGAACCAGAGAATTGTTTGAATTTTTCAAGTTCTGTAAACGCTGCATCTTTTCTCTTATTCTGATGTTGTGTCATTTCCTTTAAATGAATACTTCATTATACGAATAATTATTGTTTGGAAAAGAGGAAAAATATTGTCAGCAGTTCTGAAAAGTGAAGGCAAAGCTGTTCAGTTCATTTTTTGCACCTATAAAAGTGAAGTTGTCTCTTATTTTTTTGTATTTATTAGTGAAAGAGTATGTTGTAAATGTATTAAATAACAGCTGCATAAATAGATCAAAGACTTGCCGTTTCTAAACATGAATTAACAAACCGTTCAGAGCTCAGGTAATGTTTATTAATGGAAGTTACCAATGTATGACCTCCTGTCTTGGTTTGTATAAAAATAAAGTATGTGTGTGAGCGGAAAATGGAGGCTGTTGCGGAAAACCTGTTGTCTGCAGAAGTGAATGCTGTTGTTCTGCATTTTCACATCGCTGTAGACATCTGTCACTCAAACCTGACAGTAAAGGCTTGGCAGAGCGTTGAGGGACATACTTCCATTATACACCGTTAGTGCAGACTCGACTCGATTCTATTTCAGGCCGCTTTAAACTCCCCGGGGCGAGTGAACAAGTTCACACACAACAGGAAACAAACTGTACTGCGGCACCGCTAACGCTCACGAGGCCTGGCGGATGTATGGATACCATACAGCTACGCCCAGTGGCCTGGGTTCAAGAATGTTTGTACATTATACGATCAAATAGTTGACTTTTGATTTCATGTTCCTTCAGCAAAGCCGGCTGTGTGTTTCTTGATCGTCTTGCCAAATGGCCCATCTATGTGCCACATGTAAGAGCATGTGCTTTTCCTCCTG
Organism: Brachypetersius gabonensis; assembly: GCA_037577145.1. Classification (NCBI taxonomy): domain Eukaryota; kingdom Metazoa; phylum Chordata; class Actinopteri; order Characiformes; family Alestidae; genus Brachypetersius; species Brachypetersius gabonensis. Next base: position 10,625 of record JBBJLR010038313.1, read on the forward strand.
ACATTTGGTTTACATCTGTCACAGACCCACTGGCAACAGTGGGGACCTAGGCAGGAAAAGGCTGTGTTTAGGAGAAACACACACACACACACACACACACACACACACACCCCAGCCGAGATTGAGTCGAAAGCCGAAGCGACGCGGACAGACTGATAAATCTCCTCGTTCGAATGATTCACTGAAACATACAGCGAGCACAAAAAGGAATTACGCCCGTGCCAACACATTATGGTCCATAATGGCCAATGCATATTTCCCCGTGTGCAGCGAATGGGTCCCCATCTAGCATTCGATTTTATTTAAATGTGAGAATGCAAAGCCATTAATAGAAATTAAGCGCCTGCGAGTGCAAGTGAAGGGAGACTACTGCGAGGGAATGAAATGGCTGTGGAAGATGAATAAGTCGGGCACAGAAGAGCGCCTCCACTGATTGGCATGGAAATTTGCTGTTTATGTGAGGTAACAAAATTAATGCAGAGCGGAGGATGTTTCAGAGGGAGAGAGTGAGAGAGACAGAGAGAGAGAGACAGAGAGAGAGACAGAGAGAGAGAGACAGAGAGAGAGACAAAGAGAGAGACAGAGAGAGAGACAGAGAGAGAGAGAAGGAGACCAGGAATAAAAAACCTGTTAGGCAGAAGACAAACATGCTGAAGAAACTTAATGTAAAGTTAGAAGATGTACTGATCAGCTCTGATTTCTTTAAACTGGTTTTACACTTTTCAAAATGAGTTCTTAAAGGAGCCTAAAGTAGCCTAAAGGTTTTTGGAAGAAATCTTAAGTTGGGGAAGAACATTTATACTACATTTCAATCCGTTAAAGTGCTCTCTAAGGAGCCTAAAGTGGTGGTTGTGGAGAAGGACCTTTGTTAGCATGCTAGAGTCATTTCTGAATGTCACACAGCCTCATCGTTTCATAAATCTGAACAGTAATGGTTTTGGTGTTGCTTTTCAATCAGAACCTGCGAAGACCTCAGGCACACTAGTAAACAGAGCAGGCAAAGTAAGTCATTAGATATATTTTGCTCCATGTTCGTCAGAGTGTCTACCTTTGTATAAACACCTTTTGCCTAAATGATGATTTCGTTTCATTCATTACATAAGTTGGTTGCAAATAGTCTACATGGCATCTGCTGAAACAAAAGCTTGTATCTCTCCTTTTATTTTATTTTCATGATTTGCTAATGTCAACTGCCGTTTGTCAAAACTTCAAAGAATTGGTCCAAAATTCTATAATAAATCTTGCATTAACTTACATTGAAGTTAAGAACTTCTTAACCTCCTCTTGACAAGTTACCATCTGAGGTTTTGCTCCTGCAGCAACAAGGTCCAGGCAGTCCAGCTTTAAGATGGTGATGAAGGCAAGGATCTTATCCAATTTCCTGAAGGAGGTGCTTTCAGGGAATGGATGGATGGATGGATGAATGAATGGACTGACAGCATTCATGCAAATGATCTAAGGAGTTTATACTTGGCCACTAACTTTCTCCAGCTTGAGCCCCGTAAGATCATGGGGAAGCCCGGTTTTTGTAGGAAGGACATCCCACATCACGACTCGTGTAAGAACTGATGTACCCAAATGAGGATGGGTTCCCTGATTGAGTCCGGTTCCTCTCAAGGTTTCTTCCTATTGCTTCTTAGGGAGTTTTT
>JBBJLR010038364.1:0-12273 GCA_037577145.1 Brachypetersius gabonensis
ATATATATATATATATGTAGTTATATAGCTATATAAAGCGATAGGCTTTAACTCTACTGTTTTGTGGTTTCTGTCTGCTGGTCCCAGTCCAGATCACACTCAGCTATGACCTTTATGTCACTGCATATTGTCAATTCATCATCACTTAGATCATCTTATTGTTCCTGTATTCATGGCAACCAAACCCCAAGACCAAACCTCTATCCCCAAACTGTCAAAACATGGCAGCGGTTTGCTAATCTGGGCCTCAGTGTGGAGCTCTGCTGCCAGACCGGTTTCCACTGGAGCGACAGCGTCAAACCCCTGCTTGCCTTAGACCTGCTGGACCCAGACCTGCTGGACTGAGCTGCAGTCAAGGATGGATCTCTTCATTATAGAAGCAGAGCAACGTAGAGTAAAGAGCTGGGTGAGACCAATGTGTGTGTGTGTTGATTCATCTCCACTAATTAAGACTTTACCACCCCAGTGATATACTGCATGACAGGGGAGGTCTACACTACTGCTTGTAGGTTTACACTATCTGACTCACACTGCAGGCTCCTCCTCTACAGGTGTGTCCTTCTTTGCCTGGGAAAAAAGGGATTTGTGATCTTTCACCCTGGCCCACAGCTCCTCAAAGCGCTTCAGTAGACCCTCGGTGACGTGTGAGGGAAAAGGGACGTGCTCCTTTAAGTCCTCACAGATCTGCTCAGAGTGAACGGGCGGGAAACACTGAACATCCTCCACAGGTTCCTCTGGGAGTTCTGGCCAGTCCACCTGTACCACACACACAAAACATTATTAATCATCATATACCTTTCACCTTTCAGGCCTGGCAGAGCTCCTGTGTTGACATGAAACGGTTAAACAAAGCAGTAGTGTTTTGTTTCTTCACCCTCTTTAATCTGCTTCATTATGAACTGGTTTTCTTCACTTGCCTGGAACTCCTCACATTCTGCATTATAATTTAGCCAGAATACCCTACTTTTCATTACCATGTATTAGGGTTGCAGGGATTAACCCGGTTTGACTATTAACGGTGTTAATCCACCGTTAAGACTTCCCCAACAGGGGCAAAAAAAAAATCTGCCGGAATCAAAGACTATATAATAGCGCAACCCACACGGTCAAAACCAATACACCAATACACACGCGGATCATGGCAGAAGCAGAACAAGAGACCACCACCACCGGGACTACTCTTAATCCACCTAGGAAGTGCTTGAAGTCTCCTGTGTGGGAATTTTTTGGATACCCTAAAGATGCTGAATCTACTAGCTACTACAGCTACTAGCGTCCCCTCTGAGAGAGTGTTCAGCAGTAGTGGCAATAATCTCTCACCTCATCGTTCACGGCTGAGCTCAGAAAACATGAACCTGCTCACCTTTTTGTACTTCAACTTGGACTACTGATGTGAACTGTTAAAGACAGGTTTTACATTATTTTCTTGTTTTTCTTTTATTGTCACTGCATTCATATGTTTTAGCAGCAACAAATGACTTCTGTGCTGCCTATAGATGTGAAGAGATTACTTTTATTTAAACATTTTATTTTTCTAACTATGCAGCATCTTTAAAAAGCAACAATTTTAACTGCATTTTAAAGTTAAACAGTACAATTTATGTTCAAGTCATTAGGTAGGTCTGAATTGATTTTTCTTGCTGAAAAAAGGCATACAAACTGAAAATATATTAAATGTGTAGTTCGTCAAAGGAGCTGGATGTGTTTACAGAGCAAGTTTTTTTCAATACAAATTCTCTGTTCCATGAGTGTGTTCAAATGCAGCTTTAAACATCTGTTTGCCCAGAGATAGCTTGTTTTTGTTTGACTGCGGTGTATTCAAAAGGCAGCAGTAACCTCTGTCTGTGCAGCTTACAGATTTTTACAGCCTTACAGATGGTTACAGAGATAACTCATATTTTCCAAATTCATTTTTCTAAGCAGCATCTCTGAAAAGCAGCAATAAATAGCTTCTGAAGTTCAAAACCTTTATAGAATGTGTTTGTGTGATTTATATATGTTAAAACAGTTGTGAAATCAATTCACATAAATTAACCATGATAATCGTGCAACCATGATTATTTTTCAGACTATAATCGTTCCACCAAAAATTCTAATCGTTGCAACCCTACCATGTATCGTACATCTTTAACATAATTATATATCTTTAAAATTATTTTACAAATAATCTTATAATGCTACCTTACTTTTTTCACTACAACATCATTATTCATAATGTAACTATTTTAACTACTTAACTAAAATATTTGCAATAATTAATTAAGTCTTTAGTATTAGAGTAATCCATTGATTACATTACAGTTAGAGTAGTCTATTGATTCTATTGGTATTAGTCTATTGATCATATTAGTATTACAGAGGTCTGTTTATTATATTAGTATTAGTCTATTGATTATATAGTAGTATTACAGTGTTCTGTTGATTACATTATTATTAAAGTCTGTTGATTATCGTAGTATTGGACTATTGATTATGTTACTGTTAGAGTAGTCTATTGAGTATAGTAGTATTGTAATTGTCTATTCATTATATTAGTATGTTAATATTAGACTAGTTTAATACATTGTCTTATTTACTTGATTAATTGATTAAACAAAAAATCAAACCATAAAAATGACTTTACTGTGGAATAATACAATAGCCTTTCAAAGATTCACAGTTTTTTGTGTTAACAGAGAAAAGGCTTGTAATTACTTATAATTTTAATAACTTTAAAAAATAATAATAATAACTTTTATAGCTACTTATTAATTACAAAACATCTAATTATTTCCACATCATTCCTTAGAATGCAGTACTCTTAATTTAACCAAAATTGTTTAATCAATGTAGATTATTTATTTAGAGACATTAAAGGTTAGATGTGGTGAAACTGACCCCAAACATGTTAGGAGGGGTAAATAACAGACCAGCAAACTAACAAATGGATGGATAGTTGGACGAACGGACGGACGGAGAGACACAGAGACTTCTTCTCACCAGTTCTTTGAACTTAATAAACTCCTCCAGAGAACTCCGAGCCTTCAGTCGCACTTTTAGTTTTTGTTTTTGTTTTTCTGTTTCCATTTCTTCACTGTTTAGTTGTCTGGTTGCTTGGCAACGGCCGTGACGGCTTCCGTGCGACAAAATCGAAACATTTCCGGCGCGTGTGCAGCATCAATGCACATCGTATTTTTCTTTCTGTTTACATGAGTTTATTAAAGATTAATAAAAAAATTATAAAAACGCTTTATTTAATTAGCAGCCAAAGCCGCGCGGCTGTGTTCTGAGAGCAGAGGGAGGTAAGAGACAGACTCCGAACATAAAACAGCTTTAAAGCTGGATTTAGATTCATATTTACTGTTAAACATAAACAGTTAGCAACCATCAGATTATTCATGTATTTATCTACTATAAACATGTTCATATCCAACATCTCAGCTCCTTATCCCCCCAACTCAGTGTTAAAAATGTAAACGTAGTTCAGATTGGGTTTGGTGGTTCTGGAGAAACTCAGAACTGTTATCAAGGAATGTGAATGGAACCAGACGTCCGGGTCTTTAAAATCTTTGGATGGTGAATAAAACGCCTGGATTTGAGTTGCAGACGTGTGGTCCCATTCACCACAACTGTAAAGAAGTGGGACCAGCTTGTGGTGAATGGAAACATAACAGACAACTGCCTCTAAAAGCTCCCTCACGGAAAGTTATTCCATTTAATGTTTATGAATGTGCCCTCTAATACCTGAGATACCAGTTTTGAGGAGCCTTTGGTTCTTAAACCAAACCCATTTATGATAGATGGATACAGGTGGATGGAGGTAAAATTGTCTGATTTAGTTCAGATTCACTATTTTACCATAATCAGCATCCATATAAACACACATGGAGCTTCACTGGGGTCGAAAGTGACTAAAACGCCTGTATTTGTACTGGAGACGTCTGGTTCTATTCACCACTAGCCTAAAGAAATCATAGTCTCTACAATTAATAGTTTCACACCCAGCATTTTGTCACACACAGATGTATTTTGCTATAATGATGAGATATTCTATAAGTATGTTAATAATAATATTATATTGTAATGTTTAGATGCATAATATTTATATGCCCTGTGTTAAATGTTGTATAGTCAGAAAATGTTAATGGTCAGATTCAGATATTTGACTCTTTGGTTGTTTGAGTTCCAGTCACTTGTGGCTTTAAATGACAGTGCTGCAGCAGAGATTCGAAATGTAAGGCTTAAATAGATCTGATTGGTTTAGTGTAGAATTGGCTTCATATGAATGCAGCAAACCCTCAAGTCTCTGATCTTTATGTTTTTTAAAGGTTTTAAGGTCTCCTGCTTGGACTGATGGCACACAACCCCTCTCCACAGCAGGACAGGTTGTCGCAGGACTCCGGACACACAGAGGCGCCGCTGCATGGGCTCATCCTGGCTCCTCACGCGCCACTGGAGAGCGCTCAGTTAGCTGGTAGAATGAAGTGCCCCACGTGTAGCGGATCCAGAATGTTTTACTGCTACACCTGCTGCTGTCTGGTGGGAGTGAGTCCAGACCTCGTCCCCACCTTGAAGGTCAGACAGTAATTTTATCTGTTAAACACAATTTTATCTGGAATGTGTCCAAAAAAATCTGTTTTCATCATTCAGAGGTCACAATCACACCATCTAATAAAAAACATTTTGTTTACAAAGCAAACATCAGACAATTCCAAGTTTTAAAAATAGGGTACACATACTGACAGTCTGTATAATGCAGATGACAAACAATTTCATATCAACCCATTGTACCCACCTGGATCACAATAAAAACCAAAGAGAATCTCTTTAAAAATCATCTGGAATACCACAGCAACGACACTATGCCACAACCCTCAAACAAAGTCGTAAAGATCCCATGGCATGGGATGGTGGTGGCCTAGTGGTAGGATACTTGCCTCCAGACCAAAAAAAAGGTCACCGGTTCGAATCCTACCTTCAGCACACCATCACTGGGTCCCTGAGCAAGACCCTTAACCCCAAGTTGCTCCAGGGAGACTGTCCCCTGTAGTTAGGAACTGGAAGTCGCTTTGGATAAAAGCGTCTGATAAATGCCATAAATGTAAATGTAAATGGCATGATTTTTTTTTTTTTACATTTTAACTTTTATACGAGTTCCCCTAGCCTGCCTATGGTCCTGCAGTGGCTAGAAATGGAGATAAGGGTATAGAGTGCCTTGCTCAGATGGCCCGATCTGGTATTTTCCCTGTATGTTGTCATACGGGGAAAGGTTACCTCCCCTTTCTCAGGCTTTGCGCACTTTGCCCGCCCAGAGAATTTCGACCTCCTCCCCTAAACGTTAATTACACCGACTGTCAATGCGATCGTGTGAGAGACCACTTTTTCCTCTAGAGACATCATTCAATTCAATTCAATCAGTGTAGAGCGGTTGCTATACACTGTAAACCTTAGCGCAAGGTACCGTGGCCGCAAGTTGGCCCCTCCCTACCCTCCACCTTGCACCGCCACTCTCCTCTTCTTTATCATTTTAAGCTACAGACAGAGAAACAGCATGTCCTAGGGAAATCTCATTGTGGGACTGGATTTAAGTGGCTATATTTCTGCACCATGGCTGAATATCAGAAAGAGATTTTAGATACAGTATTAGGGGACCACTAAGACCTATATAAAAGCATACAAAAACAGCATGGTATATGACCTTTAAAATAGCATAGTAACCATCCAGACTACCACAGAAGCCCCCTTATAACTGAAAACCATGGAAACAACCTATTAGCACTACCTGAGCTGGTACACCCTTGTAACCACCCCAGAACACCACAGCAAACATCTGGCAAAATCTAAAACAGCCTGTGCTACACACTCTCTCTGCAGTTTCTTCAGGAAACACTTTTGTACTGTAAATCAACATTTTCTACTGTAAAGCTGCTGTTTTGTTTCTGTGCTGTTTTCAGTTGCCTGTGAAGATTGACATCATCAAACATCCGAATGAGACTGATGGGAAGAGCACTGCGGTTCACGCCAAACTCATCGCTCCAGACGACGTCTCCATTTACACCTACCCCTGCATCCCAGAGCTCTGCGGACAGGAACAGAACGTACGGGTTTTAACAGCAGAGATTAACCCTTAAAAGTCCAGTGCAATTAACCCTTAATGTCCAGTGCAATTAACCCTTTATCATCTAGTGTTATCCCCTAACATCTAGTGTAATTAACCCTTAATGTCCAGTGTTGTTATTAAATCACATCCAGAGTTTTTAAACCCTTAAAGTCCAGTGTTATTACTGTTGTTCACTATACATTTCATTTACACTCACTACTTGTACAATGGCATTTCTTCAAATTTAACACTTGTGTTGTGTCTGCAGGTGGTGCTGGTGTTTCCAGGCCCAGAGGCGATAACGGTGGAGGAGCTGCTGACTCATTTCTGTAAAACTGTAGAGAAAAGAGGAGCAGAAAGTCCACTGGAGAGGAGAGGAGTAAAAAAACTAAAAGTGGAGGAGGAGAGAGGGGGCTCACAAACCTGTTCTCCAGAGCTCACAGACAACCCACAGAAACACACCTGTCCGGTTCAGAGGGTCGTCTTCATCGACAGCACCTGGAACCAAACCACAAGGATCATAACAGACGAACGGCTGCAAGGTATCACTGCACTGAATCACACACACCTTCTGTATAAAGCAAACTAACTCACAGTTCACTCCAGATGTGGTTCCATTGCTTGGTGTCTGAAGTTGTTTGTAGTGTCAGAAACCACATAAGCACATCTGTTAGAGATTACCTGACAGCTCCACATGGTTTGAGACATGGAACTAAAGTTCTTCTTTCTTATGTAGTACAGCAGTTTGATTTAGAATGTAACTACTAGAAATTCTGAACAGGACCTCACCTTCACTGACACATTTGAGGAGATCTGTGCATGCAGTTAGCACAGTGCTAATTGGTAGACTGTAAGCATTCATTACTTTCATAGCCAACTCATTAGCACACTTCAAACACCAAAACTGGCTTGTCAGATATACGACATTTGGGTTAATGAGGGAAAACTGTTGCCTTTACATTTCCATGCAGACGTGGGCTGCTAATCATTATTGCATTTTCAGTCTTTGCTATACTGATATTACAAAAGGCTGCAAATGAGCCTCTAATCAGTGTTTCTGACTGAGTGATCAATCACAGCTCCAGGTGAGTTACTGGGTGTTCAGACGAATCAAGGTAATGTTGCTGTAATCCAGCAAAAGTCAAGTTTTTAACCATTTTAGGTTGTACTGAGACTGTGCATGGATTGGCGTGGCTAAGCTGTTGTTGCGGGAATAAGGAGATGTGTCTAAGTGTGTGAAATCACAAAAATGTTGATTTGATAACAGGATGTTTTTGTAGCTTATTGTCCAAATATAGGCTGTATGGATGGCAGTAAATGAATCATTTGAAACAGACTTACAGACTTTAAGCCTTTTTAATTCCAAAAAAGTGATGATATGGACCCTTTAATATCTTGAAAGGCATTGTAGTCATGATACATAGCAGGAAAATAGTAATATCTTATGTCTTTCTCACACACTTTTTTTTGCCCACAGCTTTGCCACAGGTGGAACTGAAGTCCAGGAAAACATGTTTTTGGCGTCACCAAAGAGGTTCTCCAGACACATATCTGGCCACCATCGAGGCCATCTATTACTTCCTGAAGGACTTCCACATCCACTGTTTACTGAAGGAGTACAAAGGAGAGTATGATAATCTACTTTTCTTCTACTCCTTCTTGCACAAACTTATCAGCAAGGCCAAGCAGGATGCTGGGAAATCCTAAAGACAGAGTGTGCTCATCTACTGCCCATCATCAGACCAGAGCAAAGACTGGAATTATTAAAAGAGCAGTTCAGCTAAAACACGACAGTCTGCACTGTTCTGCCTCCTCCAGATGTGGTCTATCAGTCAAAACGTGTTTGACTTCTATAGTTTTGAACTGGAGCTACCGTGCTAACACCAAAGTCAAAAGGCACCCAAATCTTTCCACCCCCAAAACTTTTCTGGACCACATCCACATCCCGATCCACTTTAATGAAGAGCTGGGAGTGGTTTGAGAAGTTTTGGGGATGAAAACATTTGGGTGACTATTGACTTCTATGTTAGCCTTGTAGCTCCAGTTCTGTATTAAAGAAGCAAAATTTGCTAAATCCTAATACCCCTCAACTGATTACCTGAGCCATGTGGAAGTTTGTTTAAGTCTGAATTGTTTCTTTAAGATTCAGCAGTTTTACTCCTATTTTGGACTGAACGGTTCTCAAAGCAGCAGAAAGGACTGTGCAATAATAAACATTTTAACGTGTTGTGGAAGCTCCGTTTTCCAGATTGAAAAACACAGCAGCTGTCTTTACATCCTTGTATTTACAAAGCAGGTGTCAGCGCTGCTCTCAAAAGAAGGTGAGACGGTTTGGAAGTGATTTTCATTTATAAAGCAATTTTATTATGAATAAAATGAGCATGATCATTTTTCAAATAAATATTTTTCTTCATAATTCTGTAGTCGTGTTGTGAAGGTGCAGCTGTGTCAGGAGCTCAGTAGTAAGCCTCTCTGATCTTGGCCTGTAAGCTATCGCAGGTCTTCTTGGCATCTCCCAGCAACATGGAGGTGTTTGGTTTGTAGAATATGGGGTTGTCCACAGCTGCGTAGCCAACTCCCAGGGTTCGCTTCATCACTATCACCTGCACCAGCGAGAAACACGGTGTAAACATGCCGGCTGCTGCTAAAAATGTGCTAGATTTGCAGCGATACTGTATTTATTGTACAATAAACAACTACTACAGCAACATTTTTAGGAATTGGAGTGTGTTTATTATTTCCCCTCATTGGAGTTTATTGAGAAAAAGTCTAGTAAATTTATTCATTAACTAATTTACCATTACCACTAATGTAACCATTAAGACTTCTGCAGTTTTCTCTTATTACAGTCTTGTCAGAATGACCCTGTGGATCATATGCACATTATAAAGCACATTCATTTTCATGGAGTTTTATGTATTTTTTTTTTTTACTGACTGATGTTACTAATCACTGCAGCCCAATATTCAAGTGTATGTGTGTGCTGCTGTTCTCTGACCTGTTTGGACTTCCACACCTCCAGCACAGGCATGCCTGCAATGATAGAGTTTGGATCCTCCTGCGCTGCAGAGTTCACAGTATCGTTGGCTCCAATAACAAGGGTCAAATCAGTCTCTGTATGAGAGAAACACGCACAGAATCAGAGGGAACAGTTTAACTGAGTGATGGTGGAGGGGAGGGGGAGGGGGAGGACCACCCTACCCACCCAGAGAGAGAGAGGACAGTTACATACTTATTTTTTTGCATAATTTTATTAAATAGATCTCTGCACTACAGATTTTAGTCCTTATATTTTCTGTTACCATCTAAGATTTTACTGGTGTCTTCATGGACTAAGTGAATCGGCCACTTAAGTTCATTTGAGTCATTTGTTTTCCTTCTGGTATTTGGATCTTGCACCATCGACATGTGAATCAGCACCACAGTTTATTTCTACAGCACTGCTGCTGACAGAATACCCTGCCTTTTAAAGGTTCGGGGGCTACTCTCCTTTTTTGGAATTTTTCTGAGCAGTGTTTTTCACTTGTACTGTTTTAATTTGTGTAAAACCCATGTAAAGGTTTGGCTTATGATGAAACAGCCGTGTTCTTATGCTGAGGGTATAATCATCATCCTCACTCAACTCATGTCCGACCGAGTGTCCTCCTTGGTATGTAGAGCAGCTTTTAAACAATGTTGAACACATTTTCTCTCCAAACTATTGTTAAAAGCACAGAGTGAAACTCTTTTAGGCCAAATATTTACATGTCGTATTGCTTTCCTCTAAATAATCGTGCTTTGGTTTGAATATGGTCAGTTACAGGCAAACGGTCACATAAACCAAATGTATTTGGATTAAAAACAGGTGGGAAAGGGTAATCGTCCCCACACTTTGCATGGATATGATTATAGCTCACCTGGGAAATCCTCGTTAATCTCCTCCATCTCCAAAACCACATCGTATGGAACTCCAGCTTCAGCCAGGAGCACGTTCAGCTGACCAGGCATGCGTCCGGCCACTGGGTGGATTCCAAATCTGAGGAGTTAGAAATGAACTAAATCGTTTTTTAAAGTCCAGGTGAATGTACTTTGTGTTTCTAGGTCTCAACAACAGACAAAAATAAATTACACAGTTAAAATGCATTCTTATATAAGGAGCAGCAGCAAAAATTAACAGAATATATATAATGATTATATCAGAGATACCTGGTTATATAACTGTGAATATGAGCTTCCCTGACAATTAATGACAGACCTGGTTGATAAACTGAGGTAAGACAGTTTTAAAACTTATTACATTGTCTGCTCATCTTATCAGGACTATCTGTTATATATTTCAGCTCTATTTTTCTTAAGTGCATTCCCTAATCTAGTCTCACTCCAGTTACTATATCAGTCTCATTCTAACATCTTAGACAAGTATGTTTAATAAGATAAACATATTAAGTACATTAGCTAAAGAAAATAACATCAAATACTCTCAAGTTCACTTCTGTTAGAGGAACTGAAAGATCCACATCCACATGGGTGGGAGCACTTTCCTTGTAAGCACAGTTTCAGAGGCCCTGTAGCTTATTAGCACTTTTGAAATCCAGAAACATATAAAATAGGAATTAAATGAACATTCACAAAAAAAAATTTGTAAGATCACACAAACTGGTTTGAAATTGAGATTTATAGAATGAAATGACATTTGGGTGAATTGAGTTTAGTTTTAGGTTTTTTTTTTTACATGACTGGGTAGTATTGGATTTGTACATCATTAGAACCTAGTATTTGCTGTGTATCAAAATCACACAGCTGCTTTTTTTCTTTGGAATATTCTGCTCAGGCAGGAAAGAGCTCAAGTGTCTTCATACTTGCAATACCACATACTTTCAGTATGCTATTAATAACATCTAAAGAAAGGCTCAAGATATGGGGGAAATAAAGATCACAAAAGAAAACATTTATAAAAATATATATTTTAATTATTAAAAAACACAGTAGTAACAATGTGAACACACAAGGTTGCTTTACTGTGTGTTTGAGTAATGCTGGTGTTACACTTTACTGCTGAGCTCCTCTGCTGCTCCCACCCACAAACCCACACCCTGCGGAGCCCCCACAGCGCCTGGTTCCCATTGTCCTTCGGTCTCAGGCCGTGTTTTTCTCTCTAGATATCAGACCCAGATGTGTTTTGTCCATTTTTTTTTAATATAATTAGTCTGGAGCTCAGTGGAGCTCATGTCTTTTTGCTAAAACAACAGTGCGAATGCACACTGAGATTATTCCTGGAAGTCTTTACACAGACTAATATAAAAGGTCAGTGGCTGAGATTGACTTTTGGAGACTCTCCATTAGATCGATGACTCATGGAGAGAGAGAGAAATGATCAAGAAAAAGGGAAAGTGTTCCAAAGCCCACACTTGTGGTTTTTGGTTTAATTACACTTAGGTGACATGTCTGTAGTTTTAGTGAAAGTGAGAAAGCACTTGTTAAAACCTAATGTGTGCAGATGGAACTTCTTCAGCGCTGCTAGATTAGAAACGTATTGTGATCTATAAGACATAATAGTTAATACCCGATTCTTATTTCAGCACATAGTTAGATTTGTATGCCGTTTGTTGAGCCTGTAATTGTTGCTTTCATGTTTTACTTTGACAGAGGAAGACCCAAGACAAATTTCCAACACAGCTAGATAAAGCTTGTGCTACTCTCTATTCTACTCGCTTTAAAGCAGTTGATTTTAAAGGCTGTGTTTAATGTGACTTCAGTCCGGATTCGTATTCATAAAGTTTCTTAGAGCAGCATCACTGACAGTCAATAAATAAGAAAGGAATCTGATCCTAACAAGAACAGATTCATGTTTCTTACAGAATGGGTGAAAATATGTGTAAAAACATAAGATGTGAACTTAGAAGCACACACATATAAGCAATGTAGATTGTAAATAAGAAGTAGGAAGAAGTTCCATCGCCTGAAGACCCACCTTTTCAAGGAGCACTGTGGTTACTAACTATGTCCCTTTCCTACTGCTTACTTTAATTTCTTTAAAAAAAAAAAAAAAAAAAAATTCCATTGTTTTCTCTATGACTTGTGGTGTTTTTCTCTATAGTGTATGTATTGCTGGGTTGGGTGTTGGCCAATTATTACTTCACAGTTGTATAGATGCTCTGACTGCAGTATGTTGGTTAAATAGTTGACTCGGATTTAAGCTGTTTTCCAGGTAAGAA
>JBBJLR010038374.1:0-12273 GCA_037577145.1 Brachypetersius gabonensis
TACATATATATATAGTCAGATTTCCAGTGTAAAATAGCAACATATGTCATATAGATCCTGGAAATCAAGATTAATAATCAGCTCTGAAATGGCAATCAGCTACAAACTCATTTAACTTTCCTGGCGAGGTTTCTCATGAACCCCCTCAACGCAGGCATGGCATCTTGTCATGGGAGGGTTGATGAATTATGTTTCCAGGTTAGAGGAAACCATGTTCTCTGCATAGATGAAGTTTCTCAAACCTCAGAGTTTTCCGATCACTAAATCTAATGAGACTCTCTGAATGCATGACCTCATTCTTTAACCTCTGTGGAGCAGCTTGGTTGGGCCAAGAGGATGAAGGCCTGGAGTAATCATAGATTTCAAAGTCATTTAGAAGTATATTTGCTGCGCTGGCAGTGTGGATGACTGGGCATCACATTCTCAATCCAGCTCCAAGCACAACAGAAAATCCCTTCCAGGTTCCTCAGTCTGCTTAGAACACATCCAGCTCTTCGATGAATATCCCTATCGGTGCTAAAACATTAGCATTATGTACATTATTATCTTGTTATTATGTGCAATGTTCTTACCATGTGTAGCATCATTTTCGGCTTTCTTATCGGGTGCTAATTAATTCCATGATGTGCATCAAGTGATCGTGTTTTACTATTGGTTCATGTTTGAGTGGGGCTTTATGTTCTATGTGTTTGTATTCAAGTGGCTGGTCCTGTTGCCTAGATGTAGTTTGCTTTTGTGTTCTAAGGTTCTTGTACCTGTTTTAGTTATATATGTAGCGTCTGTGTCCTTTGTAATAAACATCCAGCACCTCACTTCCCCGAGCACCCGACATGACAAACAGTAATTTACTTATTTATGGTATTTATACCCAGTAGTTTGTGTATAGCATAGTGTATTTCATGTGGAGTATCTTCATAATTTGATATTTAGACTCGATATTTTATATTGTTCTTGTCTCTGTGTCGTAGTCGATTACCTTTGGGATCGATTACGCTTTCTGAATCTGAATCGGGTCTAAGCAGACTGACATGTTGGTGATTGTATTTTGACTGAAAGGTGGTGACTGTAGTGACTAATGGCTCCCAGTGTTTGGTAAATAAGCCCCTCAAATGTGGCTCTACAGAAGCATCATTTAAACACTAAATGTGATCAACCATATCCAGAGTAAGCAGAATTGTTTTCCGACAAACTGCTCCTTTAACTTAAACAGCGTGTGACTGTGCAAGCACGAACAGATGATGCAAATTTTAGAAAATGTTAGAATAAAACCTACAATACAGACACAACCTACATCCTGTAGCACAGTGGTTCCCAACCTGGGGTCCAGGCCCCCCTTAGGGGGGCGCTAGAGATCGCAGGGAGTGCGCACAATGTTGTCTGCACTGAGGTTACCAAAATTAGATTTGTAGACATTAAATTCATAAAATCCCAATGTCTGAGAAACGTAAAAGTGTGTGTGTGTGTGAGTGTATAAGAGTATAAGAATAAAAACCTACAATCGCTGTTTATTTTTTGCAAATAAAACTTTGTAATTAATCACTTTATTCTTTTTGTGCGTCTATGCGGGTAGGAGTTGGGGTTTGGGGGGGCCTGGCTTGTCTTGGATACAGGTAAGGGGGGCTTCAATGAAAAAAGATTGAGAACCACTGCTGTAACATACGCTAAGTCGTACCAGGGGTTCCCAAACTTTTGAATTTTCTGACTGCTTGTGATAAGATGGTGATGTTTATCGGATGAGTGCTGGATTTGTACATATAATGCTCACCATGTTTACCGTTAGTATAAAATGTTTGGCTTAAAGACCTAATTTGGCAAGACCCTTGAGCACACGGTGCAGAGCAGAAACTGCTCCTTTTCAGTTCCCAAACACATAAAGACCACCATTAACCACTCACTGCTTCCCTTTGTTTAACCTGCATTTCCCCAGGAATGACCACCGTGGCCACTTCACCTAGACGGCCCAGTCCTGGGAGTATTCCACTTGAAAGAGCTTGTTTTTAACCCTTCATGAATAGCTTCCAGAAAGAAAAATATTACACATATGAACATATCTATATGGCATTTTGCCAGACCAATAAACAAGCTCAACCAAGACCTTTTATATTTGCAAATAATTATCACAACTGTAAAATGGAACATATATACAATGATGTAGTTTTATTGTAATATTTTAATGTATTATGTCATAGTTTTGGTAAAACATGCTACTGAAACAAACTTAAAATATATTAGAATAACATTTTTTTTTGTTTGTTTGTTTTTTCAATTTGTAGTTTTTCAGTAGTATTTTTTACATTAACAGGCCTATTAAACAGTCCTGAATCTAGGGTCATATAGCACTCTCAGCATCCCTCCCCTATCCCCCACCCCCTGATTGCAGTTGAGGTCGGGTTGAGTCAGGGCAGTTTAGTCAGGGCAGGGCACGTTGACGGAAAGACATTTTAAAGCAGACACAAAGTCTCTTTAAGGTCGTCCTGCAGCTGTACAGTAACTCAAGCGTTTTCTTCACCTCTGTAAAGGCAGACGCTCCGCTGGGATAAGCACATTTTCTGGAGTCGAGGGATTTGGGCTTTCCGAGGCAGACTGGCAGAGCAGTTAGTTAAATCTCCATGAAATAAAATTAACATTACACATCTGTTAGCGTGCAGAAAACAGCTCGGCCTGGTCTGTGAGAGAGAGATGACTCCGGCGCTCTCAGAAGTGCTGCTGTAGCCGGACCTGGAAAGGCCTCGCCTGTATTAAACCACTCATTGTTTCCATAAGGTCATCGCTGTGACCCCTGGAATCAGCTCACTGAGAACTCCCCGGTTATGAGCGTTTTCCACAGCAGACAGAGGAAATGCATTAAGATCTTTTCTGACGCTGTCAGACACATTTCAGGATTCAATTCCCTTTCTACAGAATGTCTTCCTACATTTCAGTGGGGCTGCGACGGCACCGGAGCGTGTTATCTCTCAGCTTTTCCTGGGGAAGTAAAGAGTGATCGCGTGTGGGAGTTGATTCAAATCCAAAGAAAGTGAATTCTGAGTCACGCCCCTCATTTGGGATATTCCACAATAAGTGAACTTCTGTTTGTAGAAGGATCTTTATTTTCTATTATTCTAAAACTAAGCTGCAGATATTTTATTACTATAAATCTAACTTCTGTAAAGTGGTTTCCCGATGCGGACCGGGGGGGTGTGGGTGGGGAAGGCTTCGTTTTTCTAAACTGGCCTGGAATACGAGGACTAACTTGGAGCTTGTTCAGAGAACATGGGAGCTGAGTGGGCTTCAACAGGAAAGCTGGAAAATCAGCATCAGGAGAGCTGCTCCAAGGGGCCATGCATGCACTGTCGTCATCGTTTTTAAACATGTCTGTGGAAACTGCAGGGTCTGCAATGAATTAGTGACTGGGGGGGAGCAGCGAGACTTTGCCTAAAGCCCTTTGGTGAAGCGTTCAAGGCTGCTTTGTGCACTGCGGGTCCCAGAACATAAATTTCTAATGATTCTGACACAAAAAAAAACCCATTTATTTTACTGGGAAGTAAAATAAAGTGAAGTAAAGTGGCCCGTTACAGTCACACGTGAACACACCACAGCGTGCAGCGTGAGCAGTGCGAAATTCTTTCTCTGTATTTAACCCATTCCTCAGTGATGACACCAGCAGTCCTGGGATTCAAACTCACAACCTTCTGATTGCACTGGCAACTCCCTAACCAAAGTCAGTTCATTAAATCATTAAATCTAGTGTGAATTCTTCCCATGTTGCTTGAGTTTAAGTGTCTGAGTTTAGAGGGTGGTGCTGTCGCCTACCAGCAAAAGGTCCTGGATTTGATCCCCAGCCAGGCAGCCGAGGTTCCCTGTGGAGTTTAAATGTTCTCTCCATGTTTGAGAGGTGCTCTGGTTTCCTTCTGGTGTGTGTGTGCGTGTCTGTCCTGCAATGAACTAGTGACCCGTCCTGAGCTATTTCTCCATCTTTCGCTGTATGAACGTTTAGATTAGAATTATCAGTTGGGTCAAAGGGCCCATATTCTACATTTTCTTCTGTTTTTTTATCTTTTTTCCAAGTCCAGGTAAAACATGGATGTAGTTTTCCATTTTTTTATACCATATTCCAGCCTCTCTTTATCCCTCAGAACAAAACAGAATGTATTTTTAAAAGTTTTGATCTGTTTGTGACATCACAAAAACAAAATGAGATGATAATTATTTCGATTACATGGACTGGAAAGTGGGACGTTTTGAAACTAATAATAGCATTCATGGAACACAGTACATTCTAATTTCCAAAGAATAAGGAAAATTAGTTTTTTCCATGATTATGGACCCTCTGAAATGAATGCAAGAAATCGTATGAAGGTCATTCACACTTTTATATGTTTTATGTGTCTTTTTTAAAATAAACGACTAGGTTTTTCTGTATGTGCCTTTGATAATATTTAGGGCTGTAAAGCGATTAATTAAAATTAACTAGTTAATCGCAAATCTGGGATTTTTTTTTAGCGCGATTAATCGCGATTCTAAGTCATTAATTTTACAAAGAAGGCTTTGTTTATTTGTTTTTTCCCCAACTCTGTCACACTTTTAAAAACTGTGAGATAAAAACAAAACTTACTTTTGAATTAAAAATGCATAACATCTTCAAACCTGAGAGAATCTCTGTCTTAAGACAAAAACAGAGCTTTAAATAGCTTTAATTAAAGGACAAAGCCTAATAAGAGTCCCGCGTCTCGCTCCAAACTCCTGCAACATTGACTGTCGGAGACCCCCCCTCCGCTATCGCTTTGCCTTCAGGTTATATGATAGAGATGCAGTGCTTCAGTGGTAAACGAATTCACTTTTACAAAGCACACATATTACCCCTGTCTTTTCCAAATCCCTTTCTGTTAGTAATTTAAAGCGAAATTGTCCATTTAACAGCGTGTGTTTATCTTCCATCGCTAGCTTGACTGAGCAGCAGCATTGGCCACATGAAGTGGCTTCTTCTTCTGGCATGCTGGTCGCTGGCGTAGTGTAATACTGCCCCCTCTGATAGTGTGGTACTGCAATGCAGAGGGGCGTTTAATTTTTAAATTAATTGCGTGATCAATTTATTTTAAAGCGTTATACAAAATAAATTAACGCAGATAGTTAACACGATATTTTTAACAGCCCTAATAATATTATAATGTATTTGTGTCCCCACCCCTTTCCACCTTTTGTAATTTACTATGTACGCTTATTTTTTATTATGATCGGTCATACTCTGTTAACAAAAAAGTTGAAAGAAAAAAGAATTTATTTGCTTCATAATATAATTAATGTCCCTGTAGCACATATGTGTTTGTGTTAGATGAATAATTTAAGAAAATCTTTGTGCTCACTGCACTTTTACAAATAATAAAGAAAACTACATACAGTATGTAGTGGAGGGTCGGGTATTGGTGTGTGTGTGTGTGTGTGTGTGTGTGTGTGTGTTTATGTGTGCATGTGTGTCCCTCCTGGGAGGTTCCTGCCATGTGTTCTTAATGGGGCGGCTGGTGGTCTGGTGGTTAGGAAGTGTGATCAGAAGGCCATGGGTTTAAATACCAGGACTGCAAGTGACACCACTGAGTACTGTGCCCTAACACTGCTCCCCGGAAACCCCTCACTGGTGCAGCCCCCTGCTTTCACATTGTTCATGCATGACTATAAGGGGCCACTTTTCTTTACCATGACCTCAAACTCACAACATCCCCCCTTCAAACCTGCAGAAATGCATGCAAGTCCTCCTTCGCATGCAGAAATTCTCACGTTCTGCTACACGGCCTTGTATCTTCACTCCAACTACTGGATCTCCTTCCATGGACACGTCTTGCTTAGACACATTCAAACCTGATTTAAAGCCACATCTGCCCATGGCTGTGAGTTATTCACTTGTTTGATCTGCTTCCCAGAGTGTGAGAGAGATATGACTTCCTTATCAGTGCTGCACAGTGAACAAGAACAAGTCTGTCTGAAATGCATCCTGTTATGGTTTTTTCATAGATATCAGTTGTGGATTAGTAGGTTGATAGACTATCAGTTAAGCTTCAGTTGGTGTGATTTAGGGTTAAGAATAAAGCGATCTCACAGAAGAAGCATTCTTGGTTCCATAAAATCTGTGTATGGGAGGGTGTGAGAGTGAAGGATCTTTAAACTATTCTTTGATCGATTTTAATGTAAATGTGACCTTTATATGGTGTAGTAGTTCTTTACAGTTTAAAAGGTCTTTTAAGAAGGTTCTTCACACTTACACAACTCATTTTACAAGAAAAGGTTCTCGAAGAGAGCGTCCATTCAAAGTTATTTAGGAACGTGGCTTTCTATAGCATCATGCAAAGAGCCTGTACTGGCACCAATATATGTGAGTGTGGTCATTTTCTTCATATTCCTTATAGCCCATAACTTTCTTTCCATCTTGCTCCTAGACTGGCATCGATCTGTTATATAAAGGAAAGATGTTCTGAGACTGCGTTAAATTCTATATCATTTATTGCTGGTGTATAATCTTAAAGTGGCAACATTATAGATAAAATAAAAAAGTTTGATATAGTACATAAACACTGCTGATGTTCCGGCCTGTTTTAAATTCACTGTATTTGTGAGGTCACAGAAACCGAGACATTTACGTGGAAAAGTCAATTCAGCCTATAGCCGTTTAGCTCCGCCCACTCATGTTGAAGTCACAAGGAGCGTTTCAGTCCAGACTGCTTTTACAATGCGGCTCAGCCAATCAGAGCAGAGATCATTTACCCGTGGGACTCTGAGCCTGTTTAATTTTGCAGGATGAAGAAAGGTTGGAAAACTGGTCACGTAGAAATGAGTTACGGCTGTTTTTTCGGTGCGCAAGCCACACAGACGTCATAAATAAAACCACATAAATGTCAAACAAAAAGTAATAAAATATTTTTAAAAAGACGAATAGTAGGACACGGGCCTATAAATAAACTAAACCTGAAAAGGGTTCTTTGGTGCAGTAATGCTGAAGAAAGAATGCTGAGTGTCTAAAGAACTAATGTTCTTTAGGTCTTTTCCAAATATAGGGTGAACTTCTAAGCCAAGAAACACTGTGAAGCTAATTTTTTATAGAAGTCTATTAAAGAAGTGTACTATTCATGCCAAAGGTCACTTTTCATGCAAATCTTGTTTTAAACATGTGTTAATTTGTCCAGGGCTGCAGCTGGTCGTCGTCTGGTGGGTTGCTGAGTTGTGGGAGTGTTGAACGTTTCTGTGGTAAAGGTTCCAGTGTAGGTAGTGCATGAAGCTCATGGATGCCACCTGCTGTTAGCCCATAAGTTCTGAACAGTTCAGCAGGTAGAAATCAAAACTGCATTTTGCTTGTACATCTCAGTAGATTAAATCTTTGTAGGCCAGTAATGTACTTTTTTCTGTAAAACACAAGCTCTGCTTTTAACAACTGTTTGGGTAATGAAAGAGGTGATAAAGAAAGACGTTCAGAGAGTTGATTATAGTTATGAAGTCTGTATTAAATTTGTTACAGTCTGTATTATAACGCTCCTGTGGGAGGAGCTAGATAGATGCTGCTTTTGTGAATCAGCCTCAGTGTTTGGAGAGAATGAGCTCATGTCTACCAATTGTGAAGGGGGTGAAGTGTGGTGTGTGTGTGTGTGTGTGTGTGTGTGTGTGTGTGTGTGTGTGTGTGTGTGGGAGAGAGAGGTGGGGGGCTGGGGGGGTTCCACTGATTACTCTTCCACATGCATTCCCATGGGGTCCCATGCTATTCAGGCCAGTCCAATCCAGTCAGTAATGACTTTTTGAGGCAAATGTAGAACAACAGGATTAAAATACATTTAAAATGTTCACACATATGTGCTGAACCCATAACAAAGTATTACAGACATTTCTCCTATACTTCTCTGTTTTCAAAAACCTCCTGAAGAGCATCTCCTCTCCTGGTGCTCTATTCATATTCTTGCACTCCTCACTACTTAAAGGTTTTAGCACTTAGAACTCTGCTCTGGTTCTTGAACTGTCCTGAAACTGTCACCTTCCTCAAACTGCAATTCACTTCAGATAAAAGCGTCTGCCAAATGAATGCAATGTAATGTATTGAAATGTAATGTAGTGTATTGTAATATAATTTAATGGAATGTAATGCAATGTAATGCAATGCAGTGTAATGTAATGCATTGCAATGTAATATAATGCAATGCAACATAATGTGATGTATTGCAATGTAATTAACTATAATGTAATGTAATGTAATGTAATGTAATATAATGTAATGTAATGTAATGTACTGTAATGAATATAAAGATAGGGATCTGGATCGCACCAATCAAGAGAAAAGAGCATCGACTCACCTCAGGCTGCTCTTTTCTTGTGTGTCCACAGGAGATGATTTGAGCTGCATGGAGGATGGTCAGGTCTACACAAACCGAGACGTGTGGAAGCCGGCGCCCTGCCGGATCTGCGTGTGTGACAGCGGCACCATCCTGTGTGACGATGTGCAATGTGATGAGGTGACCAACTGTGAAAAGGTTGTGATTCCCGAAGGCGAGTGTTGCCCAGTGTGCCAGGGAGGCTACCCGGACAATAGCGGCAACGGGAGTACGCTCACCTCAAACACCACACAGACACTAAACTGCATTTTTCTTACCCACATCTAACGTATGGTCTGATTCACTTAATGCTCTCTTCTAATTCTGTGTATTTCTTTCTATTTTCCAGACAGAATCCAAAAGGTAAACCTTTTTCTTCATGCTCACCAATTGAGGTCAACAGATTTTGGTATTTATACTACAGTGTTGGGTGTTTTGGCCTAAAATTAAGCTGTTGATCTTCATTTTCAGGGTCAGAAAGGAGAGCCGGGAGATGTTCCAACTGTACGTGTATATTTCTATGTTATTCTAAGTATATAATTAATACCAAAGTTTAAAAGTTTAAATCATGCAATGCTTTAATGCCTGCCCTGCAGGGAAACTTAAAGGGCCACCTATGACATTTATAAAGATTTATGTACCAAAAACAGCCCTAATTCATTTTTACATCACCATCTTCTAAGCTCTGTCTATCTATCAGATTTAAACAGGCTGTTTTGGTTACTGTGCCTTTAAGACTGATGTGCAAATCATCTCTATTCTGACCCGTTGCACTGTAGTCATAAAACAGACTGGCCTGAAATATTACTTTTAACTTCACTATGGTGAATGTGTGGAGCTAAAGTGCTGTATTTAAATATATTTAAATATAACAGTTAACTGAGAATTCATGCATGGGCTGCGGAGTGAATGGTACAGTTTTAAAATGTTGTATTTATTAATGATAATTAATTGGTAATTCTTGTTCATTAATTATTAGTACATATGGTTTTCCATGATTATGGGCCCTTTAAAACTGGTTATTCACAGCTGAATGTGATGCTTTACAGGTAACTGGACTACCTGGACGACCAGGACCAATGGTAAGTCTGTGTAACTGATTCATATCAGTTTAACTGTATAACTAAACAACTTGCATGACAATTATTTCACAATAATGGCAGTAAATTAGATGGAGAAGCATGACACATATGCATTATTTTACCCATACCAGTGTTTCTCAAGCTTGGTCCTGGACTACCTGGGCCTGCATATAAGAGATAAGATATCCCTTTACAGTATCCAAGCAGCTTATTGACAAACTAACTACAGTAGATGGACGTACTACAGCCAGGAAAGCACTGAAATATGCAGGATAGGGAGATCCAGGACCAAAACCGAGAACCACCCTGCCATATAATGGTACCACTATACAATAAAACTACCCTCACAAAGGTTTATAGATTTATGATCAGGTTGTTAACCAGTTTTTAGACATTAATAAACAGATCTCCCCAGCTGCTGAGCTTATCTTGTCTCTTTCTCAGGCAGAATGTTAAACTGTCAGCTTCATCAGGTCCTTATTAACATGCAGCTACCATTAAAAAACAAGATCTTGCCAAATAGTGAGCCTGCATCAATGTATGATAGCTTTTATAACTTGTTTATGTCTGCTTATTAATGATTTATAAACCGACTACAACCTCATTATAAAACCTTTGTAAACCCTTAATAAGGAGAGTCTTATTGTAAAGTGGGACCCATTCACATTCTTCAAACAGCTGGATTCATTTCTTTAGGCCTCTGCAACACTAGATGGCAGTACAGGATCCTGTATGGTCAATGTTTATACTAAATTATCCAGGAGCCTGTTTAGGAGTGGTCTGTTTTAACTGAGTGGAAAATAACTATAAATAACTATATATTTGTAAAATAACTATAGTCTGAACACTACATACATTCTGAGGATGGTGTGTGTGCCCTGTAGCTGTTCTCTAAGTCTCTTTGTGTCACTGAAATGTCTTACCAATGTTTAATTAAACAGGGACCACCAGGAGTGGCAGGAATCAGAGGGGACCGTGGATCCAAAGGAAGGCCTGTAAGAAACAACAGAGACATTTCACATTATTGCTGATATCATTCGTTCAATCGTAAATGGCATAGACTCATTGTTTATTACATTTTCCTTTTAACACCTTGTCTGTAGGGTCCAAGAGGCTCTCCTGGGTACGATGGAGAGCCTGGTGTCCCTGGCCAACCTGGAGAACCTGGGCCACCAGGCCACCCCCCTGGAGTGAGTACAGTACACAATAACAGCAAAAATAAATATACAATACCCGTCAAATTTGCTCTGGATAGGACCCAAGGCCAACGTGTGGCTTCATATACCTTCAGTATACCTTCCGGAAATGTCTGTTGCAATAACTTTTGATTGTGCCTTGAAAAGTCTGGGAAAGTTTGATTGACACGTCAAAAGTTTTCTTTCTAAGTCGATCCAACCTCAGCACAAGCTCCTGCGAGACCCAGCAGGCGTTCCATACTGTCACAAACCCCACAGGCCGCGAAAAACCCATAATCCTGCCTGAAATAATTCAGTCAATCAAAACAGGCAACTTCGATTGCATGACAAGTGAGTGGCCTAGTGGAATTTCAGGCCAGTTCTGCCACAGAACCGCTTTGAGCTGCTGTTTCTCAACTTTCTGAGGAGCTCAGTATCAAACTTTGCCCAGTAGAGTGTTTTTTGTTGAATAAGACCCTGTCTCTTCCCTAAACATTTCCAGGGCCAGCTGTCTTCACAAATGGCAGGAGGATTTGATGGAAAGTTAGCGGGCCAACAATCCTTGATTCCTGGACAGAGGGTAAGAACCAGCATGACAGTTCAGTTGTGATCATTTCAGGGCACATTTTCTTAAGAAACCTTAAAAATAATTTTGTATTATTGTCAGTCTGTGTGAAATATCTGATTTTGGTTGTTACATCTGTTGTTGGGGTGGGAAGATATGGAGGATGTCCTTTTTGCAGTAAACAATGGTATCATGACATTTTGACATAGGCAAAACGTTCAAAATTTCCATATGAACACACAAGGTGGTAGAAGCCTAGTGTGTAAAACACTTGCCTGTGAACCCGATGACCATGAAGTTGCAGGTTCTAACCTCCCAACTTTCTACCCTTGTGTCCTTGAGCAAGACTTAACCCTCAGTGTCTCCAGGGAGACGGTCTCTATAACTAATGACTGTAAGACTGTCCCTGTAACTAATGACCGTAAGACTGTTTCTGTAACTAATGACCGTAAGACTGTTTCTGTAACTAATGACCGTAAGACTGTCCCTGTAACTAAAGACTGTAAGGCTGTCTCTGTAACTAATGACTGTAAGACTGTCTCTGTAACTAATGGCTGTGAGACTGTCCCTGTAACTAATGACTGTAAGACTGTCTCTGTAACTAATGACTGTAAGTCTGTCTCTGTAACTAATGACTTTAAGACTGTCTCTGTAACTAATGACTGTAAGAATGTCTCTGTAACTAAAGACTGTAAGACTGTCTCTGTAACTAATGACTGTGAGATAGTCCCTGTAACTAATGACTGTGAGACTGTCCCTGTAACTAATGACTGTAAGACTGTTTCTGTAACTAATGACTGTGAGACTGTCTCTGAAACTAATGACTGTGAGACTGTCTCTGTAACTAATGACTGTGAGACTGTATTTGTAATTAATGACTATAAGACTGTATGTGTAACTAATGACTGTGAGACTGTCTCTGAAACTAATGACTGTAAGACTGTCTCTGTAACTAATGACTCTGAGACTGTCTCTGTAACTAATGACTGTGAGACTGTCTTTGTAACTAATGACTTTAAGACTGTATTTGTAACTAATGACTATAAGACTGTATCTGTAACTAATGACTGTGAGACTGTCTCTGTAACTAATGACTGTGAGACTGTCTCTGTAACTAATGACTGTAAGAC
>JBBJLR010038384.1:0-12272 GCA_037577145.1 Brachypetersius gabonensis
CATTTACACAGAAGCTCCCTCTAACTGTCTCTCTCTCTGTACATTTACACAGAAGCTCCCTCTAACTGTCTCTCTCTGTCTCCACATGTAACGAAGAAGAAGGCGCCCCATACTAGATTAATTTCCTGCTCTTTCCTTCCAAATTCATCCACACCTATTGCTCCTGCCAGCAGGACATTTCTGATTACCCTGAATCTCCCAAGGTCTTTCAAGGTGACGAATGCACAATGAACAGTCATTTCACATTTTCAGGCCTGTTGTCAGCACAACACCGGCTTTATATAACGGGGCAACAATGGAGAGCTGAACCGCCAACAGTTATTTTCCATAAGAATGTGATGGAACAAAAAAGGAAATAATGACACGACTCAACAAGTCTTGGCTACCACATTTAAAGGCCGGGTTTATCCAAAATTTATCTTAAGTTTATCTTAAAAAGCCTTTGGGTTTATCTTAAATTCTCAGGATTCTGTTCAATGTTCATCTTTATCACAGTAGTGATAGACTGACAAAGCTTTAAAATGTTACATTTCTCAAATGGTGTACGACACCCTTGCACAAAGGTCAGAAGACAATGTCTGAAGCTTATTTCAGTGCATTCTTCCCATCTTCAGTCATCTGCAACATCAAACATGCCTTTAGCAAGAAAGAGGTCAGATCAGCCTTGTGTAGCACGAACAAAACTGCAGCATGAGGAAGTCTAACGAAATTAAGAGAGATGAAGCTCCACTAAGAAACAAGCTAAATGGGTTTAAAAGCCTCTGCACTTCCCCTCCCCTTTGCATCACATTACATAACATCTGTATCTGCGTTACAGCCTCAAATCGATGGCTGAAGCTAGTGCCTAGCAGGTGGTGATTTGGTAATGGAGAGTGGTGTGACAGAGGCAGGGAGGAATTAAAAAACTCCCTGCGGAGGAGCAAGGCTGAGGGTGGGAGTTCCACCCACTTACATCAACTTATAGGGCTGATCGCTGAGGAATCACACACTGTCACATGCTAGCTCACTAAACCACAACCAGAAAATAGACAAACCAGTACAGAGGCAGCACAACGTTCATATTCACTGAAAAGGGTGAGCAAGTAGGAGTAGTGTGGCAAAAAAAAGAGACATAGTATCTAATTTTTACATAAAAAATAGCATTTTAAATTCCAGGGAATTAAGCACTCATCACAAAACCGCTGTCAGCTATTTGGACATTCTCCTAAAGGCGAAGCTGTTAGTGCCGCATTTGTGAGCATATTTAACAATGAGGAAACCCACAGTTTGCTTTCTTCAGCATTTGTTGAAATCTCTTTAGGCACCACCTGCCACTGTGTGACTGAACAAAATCATATATGGGCTGAACATCTGCAGGTTTTGAATAGGATACAATCACACTGTGATTCTTCCTGACTTATAACGAGCCAGTTAGCAACATACACAACACAAGCAACCGCCCTAGCACATCAAATTAAGTCTCCAAGGGGATACACCCATCTAATCATGTTAGAGTTGTGGTATAGCTCCAGGATGGGTGTAGATGAAGCAGAGACGGTAACATCCGCAAGCAGACTCAGGAAATAGCCGGCCTGTAATCTTATAATGGTGCGAGTGTTACAGGGCGAGCACACAGTCTGCGGGCTCTGTAAGGAGGTGATGAGAAAACACTAACAATGATTAGTGCTCACTTCTGTTCCACATCATGCTTCTTCTTGGAACACCAAAAGAGTTGAAAAATAGCCAGTGGTCTAACACCCCCAACCACCGGGACACAGACTGGTATCGGCCCGCGAGTTATTTGGTACCGGGCCGCACAGAAAGACAGAATAAAAAATACTTTATTGATTATCAGAGTCTGAAAGAGCTCTTTTGAAAACAAACAAACAAACAAACAAACAAACAAAAAAAACGCTCATCTCGGTCACGTGATACAGTACACCAAAATATAGCCCCCAAGCTGCAGAATCAGTAAAAAACACACGTTTTTGTTTTTAGTTGTATCTATACCGGTCCGTGAAAATATTGTTTTACATGAAACTAGTCCATGGCACAAAAAATGCTGGGGACCGCAGTAACAAAGGATGAGAAGTGGAAAACTAAAAGGAAACACCAATGACCGAAATAATAAATATGCAAAAAATCTGAAAACTTATTGCAAAGATAGAGCTCCACAAAGGTTATAGGATTTTAGTTAGTATTAGGGATAACTACAAACAGGGAATGGCTCACAGGAGTAAAAATATACACGAGGTAAAACAGCTGAGAGAAACCAGGTTAACAAACAGAAATAGGCAATAAACTGGAAGGCAGGACGGGGCAGAGTCCGAGATAAAAACCAGAACAGAAGCACAGGGAGCAGTATGATGACTGGAGACAACAATATAAACAGACAGGATGTGGCCATTAGAAAACAAAAACTGATTGGGGCAGACACAAGGCCAGACATGACAAATGGACCAATACAAATGAGCCAATACGAATTCTTTGTATAGTCATATCACTACTCTATGTACCGAAATACAAATAGCAGATTTTCTGTGTCGAAATAAGTTAAAACAGCTTCACTAGTAAGAAAAATGAAATGTTTATTCTGCAAGGTTTAATGCACAATTTCTATTTACTTACTGAATTTAACATATCTGAAAGAAATTAATATGGCATAGGTCACATTTCATTTTTCCCCAATATGTCATATTCTGTAAATAAACAGCTGTTGTGCATTAAAATATGTCTTTTAAAGAGTATTCTCTGTAGAGAAATAAAATATTTAGTAATGAAATATTTAGTAATAAAATATTTAATTTGACCAGAGATGATCAAATTCTAAAGGAAGCTGTTCATGCTGAAACCTGCTTTAATCCAATATTAAGACAAACTCCTGATCATTTCAGAGCGGTTATGTATTTCACTGACCCTATAAACCAGCTAGGACTGGCTGAGCTCAAGCTGCCCGGTAGTTGAGGAAACTTCAGGGGCTGCTTTATGCAACTTCTGGAAATGCCACACAGATTTAGAGTTCTTTTGTTTGCTGACTAAATAATAATAAATCCCTGTTATCCCCGTTAACAGTGTAAGCGCATGAAAACTGGAAGGAATGCGCAATCTGACACATGTATAGGTCTCCTGCATCTAAAAATTCAAATGGCAATTTAAAAAATAAAAAAACAGAAATACTACTGTAAGGTGCAGATATTTAGCCAAACTACTCAGTAATGAAGCAGAAGCGCTGTTAGCTGATTCTGACAATTGACCATTACAGGATTTACATTCATCAATCCTCATCTCAGCATGGACATTCAAGTCCAATAAGATTCATGCCGTTCATGTTGCAATCTTCTTAAATATGATACGTCTTCAGAACAGCAGTGGAATTGGAGAATCACTCTCACCTGACAGCAGGGCAAACTGTCTGTGAAGCTGTTCAATGATGTCCACAGCCAGCAGAGGCCTTATCTCCTGTTGCATAATCTCATCTGTGAAAAAGAGAAGAATACAGGTGTCATTGGCTACTGCTACACCATGCGTACAATTCACACTGCACAGCAAAGCCCAGTAATATCTACAGAAAGATACATTACATTTCTTGCAACAGTACAATCAGCAGTCTGTGGCAGGGATGGGGGGTGCTACGAGGTTAAAGTGGGTCTTCTTAGACAGCCTGTTAATTCTGAAAAGAGTTTCCTCCATGCAGCAGTGACTTGCAGCCATGAAAACAGTTCCTGGTTTGTTTCCATTTGCAAGGGATGCATCCTTTCAAACAAGCCATTCTTTCACACATTTGTTCTTATAAAGTAGATTCTTTAGGGCTCTTTTAGGTCATACCCTCTGCTTCTCAGGGTCACTTCAAAGCATAGAGACTTAAACAAAACCTCCTCTATATTCTAGTATAAAAGGCTGCATTAAGATGAACATGAAATACTGTTAGGAATTGTCAGAGAACTGTCTGCATGACTATGCAAAGGCCTGAATGACTTTTTTTTTTTAGAACAGTTTTCAAGCCTGGTCCTGAACAGCTGCACATTTGAACATCTGCCATGCTCCCAAACCCACCCACCCCTCCCCCCATTTAAAACAAATTAACTAATTAACAGTTTTCTGGGCTGAAGCTTATTATGTGTCTCTCAGTAATATATAATACAGTAACCCCACCCCACCCCCACCACCCCCCACACACACACTTATACGTGGATCAGATTTTTTCTGAGAACCAAACTAATAATTTTTCACTGAACATGCTTGCAAAAGGCTGATTTTCTCTGCATTTTTTTTTTGCTGGGTTAACATAAACCCTGCAGGAGGACGAGGGGGTGTGGTGGACGTGGCCCAGATATCAGCTTTTTTCATCGCATATTTATGTTAAATTAGACAAACATATAATTGACTAATTCTGTGACATAAATATTGTAGCAAGTGACACGGCAGGACTGCCTGCCAAGAGCCTTTGCGGGCTGAGTAAGTGGCCTGTCTGCCCCTTTTCTGTGTTTTGTGGAAATATTAGAGAGGGTAGAGGTGTAGAGAGTGTTAGGTGTGTGTTCCATATAAGAACTAGAACTACCCAGGCGACGTGTTCATGGCTGCCCCCTGCTTCACTTGGTGAATGGGTTAAATGCAGAGGAAGAATTTCGTGCTGTTCACACTGTGTGCTGTGGTGTGTTCACATATGACAGAATGATCACTTTCAATTTACTAGAAGACCAGTAGAGTATATTTGGGTGTTTTGGATCATAAATAAAACACCACTGTCAGTATGTTGTTTTGTTTTTTTCAATCATGTACATTCCACACCAAAAATCATCTCAACCATAGGAATGAGCTGAACTGGGATTTTCCTTAAAAGGAATCCTACAGCACTTTTTCAACCTCACTTTTTCCATTTTTATTAGTGGAATGTGTAGCAAACAGCACATTACCACAGACAACATTTTTGACACGTTTTCCTATATTTAGTAAAATAACAGAGAAGCCTCCAAACTCCCTCACAATCAAAGTCACAGGCACCTGTCCGTTTACCAACCAGCTCCTACAGTTTTAAGTGTGTCTCAAATTATGCTCTAGTGGCGCACCAGTCAGGGGCCCCACATAGTTTAAGTCAAAGCCTGAACGTTTATCCTTTAAGTAGCAACAGTTATGCAAGAAGTTTCCACTAACAAATTCATTCTACCATGTAGAGTAATGAGACATTCCAAAAGACTGATTTGTTTTTGCCCACATGCACGTACACACACAAACACACACATCCTTTACAGGCATGTTCCAAAGGAAAGACAAAGTGCGTCAGGGAGCATGTGAATTGTAGATGTTATCTCTGAGGCCTGAAGTTGCAGCCATTGACATACGAATGAATTACAATAGGCGGCAGAGACCTGACGGGAAGGTCACAGCAGCTGGCCCGCAGACACCCCCCTCCCTTCCGAGACGCATCAGAACAGCACCTTGTGTCCAAAAAGTGCGGTTTTCAAAGAAACTACGAGTTGTGACAGGGTGCGGCCTCTTCGCGCTTTGGGTTATTTTTAATTAACTTCAGATAGAAAAGGACAAAAATAAACACATGAGTATTCCCAGAACCCAGTGGTCAGGAACAAGACACACCTTCTCTTTTATACATAAGTCAAATTCTGCATTCACTAGTGTACAAGTATCAAGAATTTAGACTTCAGAGATTCACTGCTAATGGATAATAATAATCTTCGGTTTGCTCCCATTCTAGTCACGGTCTAAAAGACACCAGGGACAGATCATTTATTTACGATATCACATGATACAATTTTGTAAATTTTGTAACTTGACAGCTACAGAATCTCTATGCAATGAGAGCCATCGCAACCACAGGAAAGGTGAACAGCAATAATTACTGTAATGCCACTCTCCCTTTTTAATTTAAGCACACAACTGAATGCATGCGCAGCTTCTGTACAAGCACAAGCATTATAGAAGAATATTTTACAAAGAAAGTACTTATTATTATGCATATAATGAAAATAATTATTAGAAAATTGAACTTCTCTATTAAAGTACTCCCCAGTACTCAATACGAGCGCTGACTCTTCACTCGACTTGGGACTAATTTGTAAGTTCACGTTCATTGCATATAAATGGATAAATATCACTGAGAAATATTATATTTTTTAAAATAGAAAAGCTGAACAACAAGTAGAAATAACCACGTTTTGACTCAACTACAGTACTTTTAGTAAATACACCTTTCATAAAGGGCAGACTTGTCAGTAAGTACACTTGTGTGTGGCTTATGGCAGCCTGTGCAGGTGAGTAGTGGGCGTGTGGAGGGATTATGTGCCTGGCAGGACATACACACACAACAGTTCACCACAGGCCGCTGCTCACACACTCCCATCTGTCTCCACTGCAGCTGGGCCAAGTTCCAGGTTGAGGGAGGAATCTCACCTACTGCCACTGAAGCTGACCTTGATCTGCCCCTGCTCTTCCACATTACTGCAACACTAACACTCCTGCAGCACACCGACTACTGACTACTGCTCTACAGGCCGGCTGGAGAGTGGGAAAAGAAAGTGCTTGAGTATGTGTTTATTTTGCTGATGAATTTAACAGTGCACCGCACTGGATGCGTCAAATTTTAGCGACATCTGCAGCAAATTACATATGGAGTGTGTAGTTGGTATCCTTGTCAACTTGGTACAACAACATAGTTACAAAACACTGCAGGCACAAGCAGCACGCTTCCTACTCAAAAACTACAGAACAATCAAGGCACTTTGTCCCAGAGGCATTTGCTGTGCATAGGCAAAGCTAAACTGCAGATCTTCAAGATCCCCTGAGAAAACCATGCCCTACCTTTCCGATTATATGTTCACAAAGCAGTTTAGGATGTTTTCAAGAAGTAATCAAGGCGTTCACCCCTCTTACCTATGACCGGTCTAGGGCGTTTGAGCATGATGAATGAAGGTCTCAAATCTGGCACCAGAATGTCAAATCCTATCGACAGAAAAGTTGGTTTCGCCACAACAAAAGTAATGAGCTTTCCTTCATCTTCATCCCTCTCTTTCTCTCTCTCTCTTTCTTTGCTCAGGTTTTCTTTAAGATCCAGCAGCTATGCCATAGCGCTGGCAACAGGCGCATATTTGTGGTAAGTGTCTGAGAGGCTTTGGTCACTTTTTCCAGCTGTAGCGTGTTTTTCATCCAACAGCAGCCTGCTCTCACAAGGCAGGCCCTCCTGGGGGCTGCCACAGCCGACCTATCAGCAGTCAGGGAGGGAAAAAGCAGGCAGTGCACCAGCCCCTGCCTCATAGTAGAGGACATGGAGGTGGGGAGGTCCAAAACAACTGCAGAATTTCAGCATATGAAGGAGCCTGAGGAAAGATATAGAAAGTACAAGATCCAAACAGAGTCATGTGTTGCATGTACCCACCCACTTCTCTCTCATCCCTCCCACATGGGGTACTGTCTCTGGAGCATGTGCTCCAGCAGCTGCCTGGGAGAACAACACTGTTTATGACCCTGGAGGAAGTATTTCCCCAAACACCAGTTACTGGGCTCAGGCATTGTGAGCCATTTTCCTTCCTGTGTACACTGGCTTACAAAACAGTGGGATTCAATAGAACATTGAATCGGGCGCTTAGGCTAGAGTAACAGAGCCACACAATGGACAAATGTTCCAGTACAATGATGGATAGGCTTGTTTCATAATAGACCATAACATATAGCTTATTGTTCCCTTTTAATCTGAAAGGTTGGTCGCATTTGTCACATAATGTTCAAATACGGCCCTGAAACCTTGGTGAGTCGCACCCTTTCTCATTCTTTCTTTCACACCCACACACACAATCAAAGATGACAAGAGATAGACAAGTGTGAGACAAGAGTGAGACAAGTGTGATCCGCTCCATCTGGACTGGTTTGGTAATTAGCCGGCTATATTAATAACTAAGCTTGTGGGAAGCAGTCCGACACTGGAGGCAGATCCCTTGGAGCTGTCCAGCCTCCTATTTCTCTAGCTCAATCCCAAATGGATCTAGAGGTCAACATGACAGCAAATCTTCCAAGCATAATTACAGCATTTTGTTGCTCCTACATAAAGAAAATCAGATACAACTTCTAGCAGACCTGCTTATCCAACCACACTATTATTATACTCCAACAAGTCACAACACACACACCAGTGACAGGTAAAGAGAACATTGATTAACACCTGTAACTAATACCTCAACGGCATCTGTCGAGGGATGAGTTACGTTGGCCAGCAAGTTGAACAGTCAGTTCTTGATGCTAGTGTGTTAAAAAACAAAAAAATGAGGATCTTTTCAACATCAGATGACAAGGACCAAAGACAAGTGAAGACAAGACTTTTGGTCAGAGCATTCTCAAAATGGGATTTCTTGTGGGGTGTTCCTGGTATACAAAAGTGTTCAAGTGCTTCGAGCCTTGTAAGTCATGGGCTTACAAGGCTCACTGATGTGCATGGAAACCAAAGGCACCCATCTGCTTTGATACCCACAAAGAAGCTACTATAGCACAAACTGAGAAAAAACGTTATAATAAAAAGGTGTCGGAACACACAGTTCATCCCAGCTTGGCATTTATGTGGATGTTTCGTTGACACAAATCACCTCCCTAAAGATTGTTGCAGACCAAGTACACCCCCTCAATGGTATTCTCTACTAGCAGTGGCTTCTTTCAGCAGGATAATGCACCCTGTCAACCTTCAAACATTGTTCAAGAATGATTTGAGGAACATGACAAAGAGTTGACAAGGCACTGAATTATCCTCCAGATATCTATATACATGTGTATACACATACTTCTGTGCTCATGTTCAGCTTTACCAGCAAGTCTCTTTTTACTGAAGGGTGGGTTGTTCCCCATTAACAGACACCATGTTGAGTGCTACGGGACTTCTATTAAAAGTTCGGTCAACTGACAATTTCAATATAAAATTTAAATCTTCAGTCCTACAGCTCAGATACCCGACCAAACAACGCATGTATTTGTGGAACATCCAGCCAAAACAATGGACAAGAAGGAGAACCAGGTCAGCAGAATCTATACACAAACCATTTGAATGGCCTCATGTTCACTTCAACAACCAGCAAAGAGGCATTCATGCTACTAAGACTCATGGCAAACTCCCACACTCATATCTACACTGATTTCATTCATGTGCTCCTATGCTGACGAAGGACACCTTGGGTGAGAGGTTCGCCCCCCCGGTGGAGAATAGGTCACTAAAAATAGATACTGGTCAGGAGTCGCTTGCTAATGAGCAGCCCTGGAGGAGGAGACCCAAACAAAGCACTCCCTCAGCATCCGCTTAAGAGCACCAACCATGAACATGTGACTCACTGGGTCGAAAAAACAAAGCACATGGCCGGGCCTGATTGTCTCATGATGACTCTTGTCCAAGCACCGGGTGGGGAGATGTTTTCCTTCTTCCCACTGCACTTCACTTTCTGCAGCACCAACGACTTCTGGAGCAACAATGCTAAAAACACTCCTAATGTCCAGCTACTTTATATATTAGACCAAGAGGTATGGATTTCACATCACAGAGAATGTTCCCAGCTCTCAGCTGGACACCAGATGCTGCTGCATAATATATTGCAAACAGACACTACCTGGAACATGATCACAGACCACAAGGAGTTTGAGATACTTGAATCGTCTGCATGTTTTCATGTTTTCAAGAAACAACTGCATGTTTTTATCATATCTATTTCAAATGTGTCTAGAGTGCTGACCTTAAGACCCATGAATGAGCCAAAACTATGCAAAAATAAAAAAAGCATTGTGTTGTAATGTTTCGGTAACCTAGTTTGATGGCGCTGATGGCTTCTAAAAAGAAGTCATTACCAATTTGGCATGCCTTTCTGCATGCACTTTGATGTCTCTTTCCAATTTTAGCTAGCATGTCTCATGAAAAAGTTGAAGTGTACAGAGGACAATTCACTTAGCTGCATGGTGACACAATTGCTGAAAACAAAATTGTATGAAAAATCAAAGCCTTGTGATGCTAATCACATTTGGTAGTGGTCAGAAACCTAGAACATTGGAAAGGAAAGGCTTTATAGAAAAGCAGACAAGTGGAGAGTTTTAGATCAGCGAGAGAAGTGTACTGTTAAGGGTTTTCATGTTTGTAATTTATGGGTTATAAGCTCCGTATTTCAATTCTGTACTGTACTGTAGTTCTTTTTTGGTTGGAAATAATAGGGCTAAATTGTTTTAAAATCCAACTACACATCTTTACATCACTGTTCCAACACTGAATATATAGACATGAGTCAGACTCAATTCAGGCAGGTGGGTTTAATTATGCTGTCCTTTTTTTGAGAGGGTCTCACAAGACTCTTTGCAGCCTCTAGCATCTGACCTGACCACATAATCCAGACATCACTCAGGAAAGGGAAGACATAAAAAGTATGTCAAAGCATATTGTAGCATTATAGCATCATGAGGAACGTTCTCAGATATTCTCAGATGAACTGGGCAAGAGCAGCCATTGCAGAATACATCCTGTTTTTAAGGACCTAAACATGGATCACACATAATCTGCTTGGCAATCATTATGTGCTTTTTAAAGAAATATGACTAATCACACTCCTAATCACACAGCTCAGCAACATTCACATACAGAAGCCTGGAAATGAGAAAAATCAACCAGGCTGTAATACATGACCTTGTAGTATCATTGTTTCTTCCAGAGTTATTTTATGAAAGACGAGCCAGAAATAACCAGCACCTGTATGGTTGTTTCTGCCTCAAGGCAATTCAAGGTTGAGGCAACCTCTTGCTAACTTCTCACAGATTTCGACAGCACACCTCCAGCAGGGTAACGGCTCGGCTTCAAGCCATGTCAGCTCACTCTCAACTCAACCAGAGTTTACTTTTATGTGGCTGTTTCCCTTCCCCTTGAGCAGCTGTGATGACCACCACCACCTCTGTGCCACCTGACCACCCAATCTTTCCCATGTGATGCAGGCTGGTAACGGTCCAGGCGACACATCAGCAGACTAACACACACAGGCTAAAAGACCATATACAACATCCTAGCTGTGGGTGATAGAGTGACATGTTATTGGTATTACAGTAACTTAGAATTCTGTCCACAACTTCAGAATCAAAAAGTTCCAAAAGTAAAACCAGTGTGGGTGTAGACGAGTGAGGAACACGTGCAACAGGTTTCATACAGGTGATGGAACACAAGAATTATGTGCCCATAAGGATAAATAACAGATACCTCTGAAAGGATAAAAAAGCCACAAATTATATTAATTAACTTCATTAAACATTAACATAATTTAAAAGCAAATGTAACATAATCTTGTTTCGCTTTATCGAGTGCTTTTGCATTATTCATTCCTTTAAAAGGATTTTTACACAATATAAACAACATGAAGGAGGCAATAAAGACTCCCCTCACCCCCAAAAACCCTCAAGGCCTGTTTTTCAAATCTAGAAGTAAACAATGATTGCAGTAAAGTATGCATCATTTTATTCTCTTCTCATACACATGATTCTACAAATAATAATGATAATGACAACAACAATAATAATGCTGATTATTATTATTATTATTATTTTCCTTTTTATTACTATTATTTTTTTAATGAAACCTTAAAATGCATTGTTTAAATTCAAAATATCCCAAATTCTGAAGACGTGATTCCAAACTTTTGAACTAGTGAACACTGCAATGCGCTTTCCTAAATGTCCCTAAACACTACTGACAATATTTCGAAATACTGCATTTAAAACAATAACATGATTTTTTTAAATTGGCACAACCAATTTGCTAAAGCATTCTCTCTGTCCCAACACAGGACTAAATATAGCTAAAACTAAATCTAGCTTACCTACACATAAATACACATACACACACTGTATATCATGAAACCGCATTGACCAAACAGAACACTGCCCACACTCAGCACATCCTGCAGCTCTATACTGCAATATCTCAAACACAGGGCAGCAGGAAAGACTTACAGATGTCCTGTCTTCTTTACCCAGATTAAAAAAAAACAACTCCACAACTCCTGCACAGGTATGAGTGAGGAAGAGGAGGAGAGTTGAGGAAGGCATACTTCTCCTGGTGACCTCCTGGCAGACATCCAGGAAGCGGTGATAGGACTCCATCTCCCCGGCCGAGATTCGGACCACGGAGTAGGAGGCATCCCGCGTCCGTTTGCCACACGCACAGCATCTGGCCGGGATGGTTCGATAACCGTCCATTCCGCTGCAGAAACGTGTGTGCGTGTGTGTGTGTGTGTGTGTGTGTGTGTGTGTGTGTGTGTGTGTGTGTGTGTGTGTGTGTGTGTGTG